>JAAGEH010000394.1:1201037-1213299 GCA_011751065.1 Lasiurus cinereus
AGCCTGGGGAGGACCAGCCTGAGCTCCTGTGCCAGCCTGGGGAGGACAGGCGAGGCCCCTGTGCCAGCCTGGGGAGGACCAGCCTGAGCTCCTGTGCCAGCCCGGGAGGACGGGCTGGAGGATGGCGAGGCCCCTGTGCCAGCCGGCAGGACGGGGGCGCGGTTCCTGTGCCAGCCGGCAGGGCGGGCGTGGGGAAGGAACAGTTAATGAGCAGCCGCTCGCTCGGTGGGGTGCTTACAACAAAGGGCTGGCCGCTCCGGAGGAAAGGGCCGGGAGCCGCTCAGACCTGTCAGTCAGCGAGCACAGCCGGCGCCGCCCGGCGCACCCTCCTCACATGTGTCTGGCGGGCTGATCGGGTGCCCAGCTGCTCCCAGACGCCGCTCCCTGCGGGGCCCAGCCGCTCCCTGCGGGGCTGCAGGCAGGTCTGCTCGGCCCCCGGCTCCCCTGCCCCTCTCTCTCCCTGGAGGCGCCTGCCCATGGTCGCCGGGCACTTCCTGCCGCCGCCAGCCGGGCTGGGACTCCCAGGATGGACGAGGCGGAGCTGCTGCGGGCTCGGCTGCAGGCCATCACGGTAAGTCTCCCCCTCACCCCTAGAACTGCCTCCTGGGGGGCCCCAGAGACCCCACAAAGGGAACCCAGAGCTGTCATCGTCCCGAGACGCTCTCTGCTGCTCCCTGAACCCCCCTGACCCTCCCTGACCCCGAGCCCCGGTGCAGAGTCCACCCTCCTGATTTCTGCAAACACGGTGCCTGGGTTTCAGACGCCCTCCCCCCCTCCGGGAGCGCTGACACAGCCTCGGAGACGCCGCGTCCCCCAAAACTCCGGGTGCGACCGACGTGCCATCCCAGGACAGGTCCCCGCCGCAGACGCTGTTTAGAACAGTGTCCCCCCAAAAGTGAAAGCCTTTTCTAAAAGCGGGTGGCAGAAGATGATGGATATAAACAAGTGGAAACTTGGTGGGAGCGCCCAGGGGGAGGGCGTCCCGGGCAGGCGGGCAGCAGGGGAGTGACTGCCTGCCGACACCGAGAGCCAGGAGCCGGGAGCCGGGCTGGGGAGACTCCGATCTGGGTTTCCAGCGGGTCCCCTGCCTCCCTCCGAGGAGCGCCCAGCGGGAGGGAGGAATGCGGGCGGGCAGGGCGGGGGTCTGGAAAACATGTCGGTCGAACGGGGAAGGAAAGGAACGCGGTTTTTTAAGCTCTGGAAGGCGGCCAGGAGAAACGGACGGCTTTCCGGCAGCGGTGCCCAGCCTTTCAGATCGCTGTGCGGTGAGGTCTCTGCCCGGCAGGGACGGGGGTGGGGGGGAGGGCTGGGGCTGTGACCACTTATATCCTTAGCTTGTTTATCAGAGGAAGAACTTTGGGGATCGGCGCCCCAGCACCCCGGCGTCTCTGCACTTTCGGCCGGGAAGGGAGCTGCCAGGAGCAGCGTGCGTGCGTGCGGGTGCTTTTGAGAAGCCCCATGCCCAGGAGGGAGGAGCGGGGAGAAGAAAGGGGGTGTTCTCCTTTGCCCTCCAATTCTCCCGGCGTAAGAACAGCGAGTCCAAGCCGAGACCGGTGTGGCTCAGTGCATAGAGCGTCGGCCTGCGGACTGAAAGGTCCTGGGTTCGATCCCGGTCGGGGGCATGGACCTTGCTTGCGGGCACATCTCCACTGTGGGGCGTGCAGGAGGCGGCTGATCGATGTCTCTCTCTCATCGATGTTTCTGACTCTCTATCTCTCTCCCTTTCTCTCTGAAAAATCAATAAAATATATTAAAAGAAAAAAAAAGGAACAGCGAATCCCAGCTCTGGGTTTTCACTGGGTGGACGCAGGGGCTCAGGTCCCCCCAGAGGGGAGCAGTGAGGTGCGGTGAGCGGGGAGACGTTCTCCCAGCGGGTGGGAAGGCGCCACCACGGGTCCCTGAGACGGCGGCGCTGGTGAAATGTCTGGTCTCTGGCGTCCACTCCCCTTTCCCGGGAGAAGTGGGGCTGGGGCCGCGGCTTGTTTCGGGGTGCTGCTCTCTGCAGCGAAGCCGGGTCACCGGCCGGCCGGCTGTCCTGCTCCCCCGGAGGGCAGGAGCCGGCCCAGCTCTGTTGGTTTTGGCTGGGCCTCTAGCCCGACAGCTGTGGTGTCAAGGTTATGTCGTGGGGCTGCGTGCTTGGCGTGGGCTCCGCGACCTCTGAGTGCCTGTCCCTTCACGAGCTAAGGGAAAGGATGAACCCCAGGAAACGCACAAGGAGCCCCCCAGTTCCGCCTCGTTCTCTCTTGAAAGGCGCGGCCTCCGTGGGCCCACCAGCGCACCTATGGCTCTTACCCATGGTCACCCTGCGTGCCAGGGGCAGGACTGTCTCCGGCTGGCAGGGCTCAGTGGCTGAGCGTCGACCTATGAACCAGGAGGTCACAGTTCCATTCCCCAGTCAGGTGGTGGGCTGGATCCCCAGTGGGGGGCGTGCAGGAGGCAGCTGATACACGATTCTCTCTCAGCGTGGATGTTTCTATGTCTCTCCCTCTCCCTCTCCCTCTTTGAAGTCAATAAAAATATACACTGAGTGGCCAGATGATGATGATCTCTGAATGCATAATCATCTGGCCACTCTGTGTGTGTGTGTGTGTGTGTGTGTGTGTGTGTGTGTGTGTGTGAATATAAGGCCCGGTGCATGAATTTGTGCATGGGTGGGGTCCGGCCAGCCTGGCCAGGGGTAGGGGACATAGGTAGTTGGCCGGCCTACCTGCTGGTCAAACTCCTGGTGGAGGGGACCATTTGCATATTAGCCTTTTATTATATAAGATAGACACTGAGTGGCCAGATTATCATGCGTTCAGAGATCATCATCATCTGGCTCCTCAGTGTGTATTTTCCAAAATAATAAAAGTGGGATGTGACAGGTATCCGGGAAGACGGGGACTTTCCATTGAGGCACCAAACGCAGGTAGAGACAAGCAGGAGTCCCGGTGTAGGAGAGTAGGGAGATCCTGGAATACAGCCACGGGTGCTTTGGGGACAATTAAAAAAGGGGTGAGCCGAGACCGGTGTGGCTCAGTGGATAGAGCGTCGGCTTGCGGACTGAGAGGTCCCAGGTTCGATTCCGGTTGGGGACATGTACCTTGCTTGCGGGCACATCTCCACAGTAGGGAGTGCAGGAGGCGGCTGATGGATGTCTCTCTCTCATCGATGTTTCTGACTTTCTATCTCTCTCCCTTCCTCTCTGTAAAAAAATCAATAAGATATATTTAAAAACAAAAACAAAAACGGGGTGAGTGTTCGGACCATCCCACTGGCCTCCCCGGGGTGCCCCATTTCAATAGGAGTAGGCAAATCTCCCAAGTCAGAGCCGAAGCCCTCGGTGCTGGAAGTGACACGTTGGCTGAGGCCGTGGGGGGAGAATGGGGGGAAGTCTGTGGGAACAGGTTTCCTCCAGCCGCGTCCCTCTCAGGCCCCCGGGGTCACCGCCCAGAGGAAGGCTGGGGCAGGGCTGTCTCCATGGGAACCACGCACACTCTTGCCTCCCTCTGGGACACCCTGGAAATGCCAGCTTCCTGCACCCGCCCCACTCAGAACGCCACCGCGGGGGTGCCCCTGCCCCGGGACCACGCGCACAGGCACATATATGTAGACACACACACACACACACACACACATGCACAGGCACACACAGTGTGCAGAGACTTTGCAAGGACGCTTCACTTTGGGAAAGCACTCAAAGTCCTCAGTGTCTCCAGCCCGGGGACCATCTTCTCCTGGCAGTGGCGCCCTCCACCCCAAAACCACCTCTCGGATGTGCTTCCGGAACAAACCACCAGGCAGATCAATCGCTCCGGGTTCGCCAAACACGCCGCCATCTCCCGGGCACCGTTTGGTCGGAGAGGAGAGGGGAAAGCATGTGTTTCAGGCTCCGAAACGTGGGCGATCTGCACGGCGAGACGTGCTCCTCCCGCCCCTGGCTGCGAACGCCCGGATCTCCGGGACGCATTCCTTCCACCTGGTGCTGAGCATCCGCACCGTCACTGTTTCCACTGCGAGGAGCTGGAAAAACAGCGCCTGTGCCCGTGGCCTCACAGGCCGGGGGCAGCCTTCCTGCTCCTCTTTGAGGGGGCGGAGGAGGAAGAGGGGGAAAGCATTGCCCACGGTCAGCAGTGAAATGTGGCACCGGGGCCTCACACTGACAACCCAGTTGCCGTGTGGAAGCCTCCGGGGTGCACGTCGGCGAAGCGAGCTGCAAAAGAGTCAGTCTTCCCAGGGAGAGGGAAGCCAGCTACCCCCGCGAGGCTGCTCAGAAGCAGGCGCTCCTGCTACACGTGTGGGGTGCGGGCCCTGGTCACGCACGGCGCTCGCCGTCCTCCTCGGCCGCTTCGTCCGTGCACAGCTCTCCCCTCGGAATCGAACCCGGGACCTTTCGGTCCACAGGCCGAAGCTCCATCCACGGAGCCGCACCGGTTTCGGCCGGAAACGGCTTTCTTGAGCGGGCCGCTTGGCCAGCCCTGACCGGCAAGGATGCTCTGAGCACAGAGCACGCGGCTCAGTCCCAGGACGGGCCGCTGCCTGCCGTGGGGGCGGCTGGAAGGCGCTGGCATGTCCCCGTGAGACCAGCACCTGCGAGGAGCCCCATCCCCTGTAAACACTCCGAATCCCGAACCTCAAGGACGGCGCTCCTCCTAGAATCGGGTAGGAGTATTTTGGCCCAACGGGTGTGGCTGAGGTGTTCCCCAACGTCCACTGAATGAACAAGCGGTCATGGGGTCGATTCCCGGTCAGGGCACAGGCCCGGGTTGCGGGCTCGATCCCCAGTGGGGGGCGTGCAGGAGGCAGCTGATCCATGATTCTCTCTCTCATCGTTGATGTTTCCAACTCTCTCTCCCTCTCCCCCTCCCTTCCTCTCTAAAAAAAAAAAGATCAATAACAACATATTTTTTTAAAAAAGAATATTTTCATCCTACTGAGAACATTTTAATTAAATGGAAACCCTTCGGTTTTAACAAGAATAAAATGAGACTATTTTCACTTCTGTGGCTGTGGGTCACTTTGGGGAGATGGACCATGCTGTCCTCAGAGGGTTCCCCAAGCCTCTCCCGCCCACTGCACCCCTCAGCTCACACATATCCCCTAACTCACACGCACCCCCTCACTCACACACACACACTCTCACTCACACACACACACCCTCATTCACACAAACCCCCTCACTCACACACACACCCTCACCTCATATGCACCATCTCACATGCACCCACCCCCTCAGCTCACACGCACCCCCTAGCTCACATACACTCTGCTTGGGCCTCAGTAACGCCAGTGGTCCGTCCCTGTCTGAGGCTGGAGTTGCTTGTACACATGATCTTCTTTCTTCGTGAGAATGCAAGCTCCTTGGCGTGGGCATCTACTTCTGAGTCATTTTTTTTAAGTATATTTTTTATTGATTGTTTACAGAGAGGAAGGGAGAGGGATAGAGAATTAGAAACATCAATGAGAGAGAGGCATCGATTAGCTGCCTTGGTACATGCCCTTGACCCGAATCGAACCCAGGACCCCTCACTCCACAGGCCGGCGCTCTATCCACTGAGCCACACCAGTCAGGCTCTGAGTCATTCTAAAGGTTGCACAACCCCTGGCGCCGCCGTGAACACAGCGTGTGCAGAGAAGGCCTACATGTTGGCTAACCTGCTAATTAAAGACCTCGGGATCACCTGCCTTCCCGACAGGTGCGGGCACCTTTATCACATCGGCCCCATCAGTACCACCAGCCTCTCTCAGACACTCATCCCTAAGTATGATGCTTACCCTGATCACGTTCGGGGCTGAGGCGATGCCTTTGAATCACTGCTGGTCACAAGAGCCCTGTAGTTGCAGTAGGTACATAACTTTTTATTATTATTATTATATTTTACTGATTTTTTACAGAGAGGAAGGGAGAGGGATAAAGAGTTAGAAACATTGATGACAGAGACATCCATCAGCTGCCTCCTGCACACCCCCCACTGGGAATGTGCCCGCCACCAAGGTCCATGCCCTTCACCGGAATCGAACCTGGGACCTTTCAGTCCACAGGCTGACGCTCTATCCACTGAGCCAAACCGGTTTCGCCCATAACTTTTTTTTTTTTAATATATTTTGATTTTTTACAGAGAGAAAGGGAGAGGGATAGAGAGTTAGAAACATCCATGAGAGAGAGACATCCATCAGCCGCCTCCTGCACGCCCCCCCCCCCACACTGGGGATGTGCCCGCCACCAAAGTCCATGCCCCCTGGCCGGAATCGAACCTGGGACCTTTCAGTCCGCAGGCCGGCGCTCTATCCACTGAGCCACACCGGTTTCGGCGGTACATAACTTTCCATTTTAACTAAGAGGTGGCCATTTACAGAACTGGGGTGTGAGGGTGTCGACTGTTAACACAGCCTTAAGTCCAACAACTCCCAATCTAGACACTTGTCCTCTGAGCACAAAGCCCCTTTGTTCCCTGACGTGGGGACGGAGGCGGAAACAGAAGTGGCCCGTCACGGCTCACACCACCGCTGCTCGGCGCTTGCCAGGTCCCCGCAGGTGTCCGTGAAGACAGGCCCGTGGGGGGATTTGGGGGAAGCAGCTGGCGCGTCGCATCTGTTTGCTTTGTGACGGCTTGGGAAGGAAGGAGCTGGCGAGGGTCACGCACTTGGCCTCCCCCCTGGCGGTAGAGCCAGACACCCAGCTGAGACGGACGGACGGTTTGTTTCGCCTCCTTCTTTTTCCAATCCTGCTCCGATTCCTGCGACATCCGGGGCACTGCTGTCCCGGGCACTGGCTGGTGAGGACTGTCCTCGGAGGACAGGGTGCTCCTGGCCTGAGGGAGCGTCACACCTCCCGCCTTTATAAAATCGCCCTCTTAACAAGGACCTGGGTGGCAGGCGGCGTCACGTTACCGCCGCGTGACCCAGGGCATCGTCCTTAGCAACCCTCTGCGGGGCCTGGTGTTGCCAAAACACTGGGGACGCCCCGCCTCTGCCTCCGGCCACCGCCTGCATTACCTTCTTACCAACCCCGACAGGAACCCCGAGATGAAAGGGATGGGGGCAGGGCAGCGTGGCTGGGGGCGGCAGCCACTGGCACGCCCTTACGTGCTCATGCTCATCTCTGTGGGTTACCCACGGAGACAGCCGCGTGTCTGCCCACCGGTGGGCAGGGAGCTAACCACGTCCTCCCTTCTGAGGACCCACCCTTAAAGGAGTTCCCCAGGGTGTGTGAAGGGTCCCAGGTTCGATCCCCCACCCCCCAACCCCAGGATGCTGGCTGGCTGTGCTGGGGCAGGCCCAGAGAGATGGACAGGACCGAGAGGGCACTGTGAGAGCTGGACTAACTTGGCACCAAGAGGTTAGAGCAGTGGGTCTCAACCTTCCTAAGGCCACGACCCTTGCATACAGTTCCTCATGGGGTGGTGACCCCCAACCATGAAATTTTGCTACTGTGATGCATCGTGATGTAAATATCTGCATTTTCCCATGGTCTTAGGCGACCCCTGTGAAAGGGTCGTTCGACCCCCAAAGGGGTCGCGACTCACAGGTTGAGAACCACTGGGTTAGAGGTTCCGCTAACACCCTGCAAGGCGGAGGCCAGCACCCCACAGACTACAAAGAATCACCCTGCCCCGCCTTGGCCAGCTGGGGCTCCCGGGGTAGAGCCTCTGCCTGCAGCCTGAAGGGGCCCCAGTGGTTCCATTCCAGTGGTCAAGGGCATGTACCTCGATGGCAGGCTCCTCCTCCTCCCCGGCCTGGGCCCTGGACCGGGGCGCCTGCCAGAGGCAACCGATGGGTGTGTCTCTCTCCCATGGACATTTCTCTCTCCCCTTCCCGCTCTCCTCCGGAAAGCAGCGGGAAAATATCCTCGGGGGAGGATTAAAAACTAAAAGAAGGAAGATCCGGCCCCCAAACGTTAACGGTGCCAAGGAGGAGACGGTTTGGGTGCGAGACACCCAGGAATCTGAAAGAGAGGCTGTTTCGGGCCCGTGGCAGTGACGAGGCCTGTAATTCTCCGTTAAAACGAGTACAAACTTTAATTCTGCAAACTGGGCACAGGGGGGAGAGAGAGACGCCTCCGGGTGTGCCCTGGGGAGGCAGGAGGGTGTACAGGGAGGGAAGAGGGGGTGCAGGGAGGGAGGAGGGAGGAGGAGGGGAGGCCGAGCTGTGATCAGAGCAGTGATTCTGCGGGTGCTGCCAGCCCAGGAGAGAGGGTCTGGGCTTGGCAGCCGCGGGGGGGGGGGACCTGGGGTGCCCCCTCAGTCCTTCCAGGAAGCTCTGAGCTCACCCTGTGTGTGAGTCCCAGGAGGTGGAGGCTGCTGCGGGGCAGGGAGGCCTTGGCTAACCGCACAGGGTGGCCACCTCCGGCCTCAGGTTCTCGGGGGCCAGAGGCTGGGACCGGGTGGCCCGGACGGGGGGCAGGGGCGGCGGTGCCCTCGCCTGGAGCGTGTGGGGGGCGCCCCGGGGCGGCTCGGGGTGCACAGTGGAGGCGGTGGCGGGGACCTCGGGCCCGCAGGGCTGCACGGGGAGCAGAGGCCCGGGCCGGGGCACGAGGGGCAGGGCCGCCCCGCGTCTGCCCACGGGCGCAAAAGCCGAGCGGCCGCGCGGGGGGCTGCGCCGCCGCCGCTTGGGGTCCGGGGGGGTCTCAAACCAGAGCGGGCCGTCGAACCGGGCGCGGCCCTTGCTGCACTGGCCCAGCGCCCGCAGCACCGTGTCCCGGGCACAGGGGTCGGCTCTGCAGGTGTAGAGGCTGCCTCCTCCTCCTCCTCCTGATCCTCCTCCTGCTCTGCGCTCCGGGGGCGCCATCTGGATGGTCACCGGGCTCTGCAGGCGCCGCGGGTGCCGGGCACCCCCGCGAATCCGCAGCGTCAGGGGGCCCGGGGGCGCCAAGGCCACCTCGGGGCGCCTCCGGGCTGCGTCGTCGGGCACCGGGGCCCTGCACGGCCTGCTGGCCCGGAGCCCCCCGGACAGGGGCGCGGACAGCGGCGGCGGGGCCTGGGGTGCAGGCGGGGCGCAGCGCCGGGGGTGCGCACCACCGAGGGCGCCGCGGCCCGGCTCCCGGCTCCCCCGCGGCGGGCGCAGGGCGGGCCTGGGCGGGGGCAGCCGGCGCGCCCAGGCCGAGGGCCGCAGCGTGGCGTGCGCCGAGCGCAGGTAGCTGCTCAGGGACCGGCTCAGGTAGCTGCCCATGATGCGGGCGGCCGGGCGGGCGGGCGGACGGTCCGGCTGCCGGGAGGTTCCAGACGGTGGTCGGGGCGGGGCTGGCCGTTGGCCTCTGGGGGGGGGGAGAGGGGAGAGGAGGGGACCGTGCGCGCGGGCCTGCACGTGCCGGAGCCGTGACCTGTGCGCACGCGGGGAACGCGCGACCCCGGACCCTGCGCTCCGAGGCGGGGACCCCAGCGCCTTTGGGGCGGGTCCTGGCGCCGGGCGCTGGGCACAGGGCCGGGGGGGGGCCTCCAGCTCTGCGCTGCACGGTCAATGGCAGGAAACGGCCTCACTTCCACCAGGTGCAGGACGTGCAGAAAGCGGGCCCAAGGGCACATGCCTCCAGGCGGTGACGCCGGGACACACACACACACACACACACACACGCATGCACACACACGCCCTGGGGCGCTCCTTGAAGGGAAAGCAAGGGGCTCCTTGGAGTAGCCAAAGGGGGTGCGTGCGTCTTCCTCCTGGAGCGGCTGCTCCGGTCCCTTGTGGCTTTTCTGATTGAGGGAAAGCCATCGGGGATGTGGGTGTGAGCACCAGCAGCGCGGATTTGGGGAGGGGGGGCGTGCACCTCACTTCTGTCCTCATGCATTCGGGGCGCACTTCTTCCCTCTGAAGGCAGCTGTTCTCACCAAGGCCGCCCCCCTGACACCAGGTTCTACTGGGAGGCGGGCAGAGTGAGGCCCGTCTAATGCCATCGGTGGAAACTTCCAAGGTCAAGGCCGTGGGAGCTGGTGACAGGGCGCAGGCATGGAGGCAGGTGCAGGCGGTGGGGATCCATCTCTTCTGGAGCGAGAACCTCAGAAGGCAGCTCACTGCGGGGCCGGCCCCAATCTCCCCCAAAAATGCCGGGAGGGGAGATGGACAGAGAGCGGAAGGCTCGAATCAGTCACACTCAAGAGTGGGCCACCGATCCCCCCAGACCTGGGAGGTGGACAGCTGGCTGGTGCGGACACTGACGCCACTGCAGAAGGTCCCGGGGTCAGGGACAGGCTGTGGTCTGGGGAGGAGGGCTGTGGCCAGCTGGCGGTACCCGAGAATGGAATCCCTACCAGTTTCCACTCACTTATTATTATTATTATTATTATTGGCCATCCCTTACTTAAGGGATGACCCCCAGATATCCTATGGTATCATTTTTTTTCTTTTTTCTTTTTTATAAATATGCATGGTTTTTTATTATTTTTAAAATATATTTTATTAATTTTTTACAGAGAGGAAGGGAGAGGGATAGAGAGTTAGAAACATCGATGAGAGAGAGACATTGATCAGTCGCCTCCTGCACGCCCCCTTCTGGGGATGTGCCCGCAACCAAGGTACATGCCCTTGACCGGAATCGAACCTGGGACCCTTCAGTCCACAGGCCGACGCTCTATCCACTGAGCCACACCGGTCAGGGCATCATTTTTTTCTCGAAGACAATTTTCCTGATAGAACGGCTCTCTGTGGCCCCCGAACCTGTCTCTTAAGGTGGTGATGGCATCAGACCACATGGTCTAGGCCAGGGGTCGGCAAACTCATTCGTCCACGGAGCCAAATATCCACAGGACAACGATTGAAATTTCCTTGGAGAGCCACATTTTTTTAAACTTAAACTTCTTCTAACGCCACTTCTTCAAAATAGACTCGCCCGGGCCGCGGTATTTTGTGGAAGAGCCACACTCCAGGGGCCCAAGCGCCGCATGTAGCTCTCGAGCCACAGTTTGCCGACCACTGGTCCAGCGCCATTGGGGATGGAGTCCTTATCTCGTATTCTCCCCACTCTACCCCCATGTCTACAGAATTCCCGGCGTCCTCTCTGCAACATTAGCCATGAGCAGTGTTTCTCAACCTTCCTGAGGCCGCGACCCTTTAAGACAGCTCCTCATGTTGTGGTGACCCCCAACCATAAAATTATTTCCGTTGCTACTTCATCACTGTCATTTTGCTACTGTTATGAACTGTCATGTCAATATCTGATAGGCAGGATGTATTTCCATTGTTACAAATGGAACATCATTAAAGCATAGGGATTAATCACAAAAACAATATGTAATTACATATTGTGAAATATTTATTTCTCATGACAAATCAATGAAATGTTGTCTTGAATCGTGGTGTAGCATGGGTAACAGTCTTCATGTGACAACAGTAAACTACATGGCTACCCTTTGCTACACCGAGGAGCGGTGTGTTGGTTCCTAAGACCACGGGAAATAAGTGTTTTCTGACGGTCTTAGGCGACCCCTGTGAAAGGGTCGTTCGACCCCCAAAGGGGTCGCAACCCACAGGTTGAGAACCGCTGGCCATGAGCTTGAGGCTCGTGCCCTCTGACAAACCAGCCTCCTGCCGGGAGTGGAGGGAGCATAAGGGAGTCAGTAGATCAGCATGCTAAGCAGGTAGAACCGGTTTTCGTGGCCGTTGGAGATGTCCGTCTCCTCTCAGGCACCACCACGCAGTGGCTTTCTCTCAGAGCTGGTGGATGCTGGGGATCAGCGTGGATCCGCGGGAAACTCCTGTTTCCTAAAAGGCATTTGACAAGAGAATCCAAGATGGCGGCAGAGGGGAACACCTACCCTGCGGCCTCGCACAACCATTTCAAAACCACAGCTGACAGACAGAACGGACAGCGCCCAGAGCCACAGGAAGGCTGGCTGAGCGGGAGTTCTACAGCTAGAGGGAGAGAGGGGGGCTCACGGAGACTCAGAGGAGCTGCAGAAAGCTGAGGTACGGAGATGCGCGCTGAGAGAGCGGGTGCTGGAGAGGCTGGCTGGCTTTCTCTGGCGGGAGGGAGACGGAGACTCCCAACGGCATTGAACCCCTTCTCTTACGACACTAAACCCCAGGTCCAGCCGAAACTCATACAGGGGGAGTTTGGACGGTGAAAAGGGAGAGGTGCACGGAGATTTGGGGGAGTCGCGGAGGATGGGAAGTCTGATGGTGCGCACGGCATTGCGTGCAGAGGACCGACTGCTGATTGTGCCGCTGGCTTTCGCGAGTGGGCGGGAGACAGACCCTCCCAACTGCGCCACTTCTGAGTCCACTGGGCCCCTGTTTTGGGCGAAACCCTGCGAACCAGGACCACACGAGTCTAGGTCCCCAGGGTTTCGCC
>JAAGEH010000394.1:1213654-1250000 GCA_011751065.1 Lasiurus cinereus
GTTAGGGAATTCTCCTGCATTTCTGTCTTTACCTTTGAGCTGAGGTTCATCTAGTTTAGCAAGTTAGGGAATTCTGCATTTCTGCCGGGGTGAGCTGGCACAGACGTTGAAGGATGACGGAGACGTTTTTGGTTATCACCTATGGGGGGCACTGCTGGCATCCAATGGGGAGAGGTCGGAGATGCGGCTCAACATCCTACCGCAGGACGGCCTCCCACCACACAACCTGCGGCCCACTGATGGGGACCCCGTAAAACTGACGGAGAACAAGCCATTCATGGAGGACAACAGCTTTGGGGGCGTAGGCATTCTCGATGTCTTTACGACGTCTTCCTGATCGTAAGGTGGCACACAGTTTATTAATTCAAGTTTATGGTGACCCTTAGGAATGTCTTCCAATTTTCTTTTTTTAAAATATATTTTATTGATTTTCCACAGAGAGGGAGAGGGATAGAGAGCTAGAAACATCGATGAGAGAGAAACATTGATCAGCTGCCTCCTGCACGCCCCCCACTAGGGATGTGCCCGCAACCAAGGTACATGCCCTTGACCGGAATCGAACCTGGGACCCTTCAGTCCACAGGCTGACGCTCTATCCACTGAGCCACACCGGTTTTGGCCCAGTTTTCTTGTTGACATTCTATGTTAAGTTCACCCCAAGGTGTTTCAGTTTTTCTAGTTTCCAGAATAAGAAGAGTCCTTTCTTCCCTTGTATCTTCTAATTGTGAGTCGTACACATCAGAGGAATTGACTTCTGCCCATTAACATGCGACCCCACTAACTGTTTCTCTAATTCCCTTTCTCTTTTCCCCGTCTAACTTGACTGGCTACTGCTGGAACTTGATTCAATTTAATATTTAAAATGCCGATCCCTTTCCACACTGGGCATGCTGTTTACTTTTGAGCTGAGGTTCATCTAGTTGATCAAGTTAGGGAATTCTCCTGCAATTTCTGTGTTATGAAAATGTGTTTAAGTGGTGCATTTTGTCAAATGTCTTTTAGGAGTCTGTGGACCTGGAAACCGGAGTTTCCCACTTAGATGAGCTGAAGGGGTGAAATGTATTAACCATAGTGTGTCGTTCTTAAGACTGAACCTCCTCGCGATACTGAAAAAATCCGACACGTGGACAGAGTACATCGTTCTTCTGATGTGCTCTGGATTCTGCTTTGAATATTTTACTTAGCTTTCTTTTTTCCTAAATATTCTTGAAAGACAATGGCCTATTGTTTACTTTGGGGGGAGGGTCCCAATTTGGGGTGGGTTTTGATGTCATTGTTACCTTGCCTTCAAAAAAATAAGAATTAAAGCTCTAGCCAGTTTGGCTCCGTGGATAGAGCGTCAGTCTGTGGACTGAAGAGTCTCGGGTTCGATTCCAGTCAAGGGCACATGTCCAGATTGTGGGCTTCGATCCGCAGTAGAGGGTGTGCAGGAGGCAGCCAACCAATGGTTCTTTCTCATCGTTGATGTTTCTATCTCCCTCTCCCTTCCTCTCTGAAATTAATAAGCATATACTTCAGCCTGACTGGTATGGCTCAGCAGATAGAGCATCAGCCTGCGGACTGAGGAGGAGTCCCGGGTTCGATTCCGGTCAAGGGCAGGTACCTTGGTTGTGGGCACATCCCCAGCAGGGGGTGTGCAGGAGGCAGCTAATTGATGTTTCTCTCTCATCGATATTTCTAACGCTCTATCCCTCTCCCTCCCTCTCTGTAAAAAAAAACACTAAAATATATATTTTTTCTAAAGAAAGAATCTACTTTTTAAAAAAAGAATTAAAGAATTGGGGGGCTTTAGTTCTCGTGGGAGCAATTTAATCACTAAATATCCAGTGTCAACCGGTAAAAACAGTCATTATAGTTTGATGTATTAAATGGGAACTTGGGTGTTGGTATAGTTCCCACCACGTGTACTTCATTTCTTTTTTTTTTTTTTAAGTGCTAATGGAAAGCGCAATGATATAGCACTTTACTTTGTTGTGTTTTTTTTTTAATATATTCTATTGATTTTTTTATAGAGAGGAAGGGAGAGGGATAGAGAGTTAGAAACATCGATGAGAGAGAGACATCGATCAGCTGCCTCCTGCACACCTCCTACTGGGGATGTGCCCGCCACCAAGGTCCATGCCCTTGACCCGAATCGAACCTGGGACCTTTCAGTCCGCAGGCCGACGCTCTATCCACTGAGCCACACCGGTTTGGGCCGCATACTTCATTTCTAAAGGAGAAACAAGTGCCAAGCCCAAACGCCTCACGTAGAATACAACTTCTATTTAGGAAAAAAAAAATAGAAAAATAATCCCAGCTCCGCCGTGTGCTGGGTGAGAGAGCATGGACCGGCCAGGGGCTCCCCGCACTCGCTCCTCCTCCTGCGGTGCCTCCTGGCACCATGACGGTGCAGGGAACTGTCACAGCACATCCTCAGGTCCGTCCAGCCACCCAGGGAAACGGTGCCCCGAACAGGGCGGCGGGCGCCGGGCCAGAGGGTGAAAACATCCCCGGCCTCGGCTGGCCGCCAGCCTCCGGGGAGGGAGGCGCCCTGACTCAGGCGTCCTCGAGCCTCTCCTCCTCCCCGCGGCCAGATCTTATCCGAGGGAAAGAGGCGGCCCGGCCGGCTGGTTGCCTGGCGATTGTTTTTCCGGAAGATGCCCGGTGAGGTCAGCGTCTCCTTGCAGAGCAGCAGGGGCGAACAATGACAGGGGGCAGGGGCGAGGAGCCAGGGCAGGACGGTGTTTCTCTGCAGCCCCTGTACCTGCGCTGCCACATCAAAGGGAGTTCTTATCTTCAAAGCGCAGCCCGGGAGGCGGGCCGCGACGAGGTCACCGTCACGCGGCCCAGTGTGTGTGGACCTCTTCCTTCTACATCGCCCTGGGAGGCGGCTTCGGGTTGCTCCCCTGTCCCCATGGGCCGCAGGCTTCTGTTCGGTGGGAGGCCTCCGTTTTTTTTGGAAGCAGATTGAAAACCAACTCTGGCCGAAACCGGTGTGGCTCAGCGGATAGAGCGTCGGCCTGCGGACTTGAAGGGTCCCAGGTTCCATTCCGGTCAGGGGCATGTATCTTGGTGGCGGGCACATCCCCAGTGGGGGGTATGCAGGAGCGGCTGATCGATGTTTCTCTCTCATTGATGTTTCTAACTCTCTATCGTTCTCCCTTCCTCTCTGTAAAAAATCAATAAAATATATTTTAAAAAAATAAAATAAAACCAACTCTCATAAGGAAGATGGACGCTAGTGTCACCTCCGGGAGAAGATGACAGTGGTGACCAGAAGGAAGGCATGGGGTCAGCATGAGTGAGTGGCGCTCTATGTGGTTAACAGGTTCGGTGTTTGTTCAGCAAAGTTTATTCCACAGAGACAAACAGGAGACCCTGTGCTGAGCACTGTGCTAGGAACTTTGGCACACATCCCCTCCTCTTACCTAATAATAGACAAACATGTAAATTGACCGTACCTCCGCTACGCCCACAGCCAATCGGGAATGGGTATGCAAATTAACCCAACAAAGATGGCGGTTTGATTTGCATATGTAGTTGTGGAGTGGCCAGGTGGAGTGAGACACCTGCTAGGGGTAAGGGGGGGAGAGAGAGCTACAGGAGCAGTGCTCCGGCCGGGAGAGGGGACTTGCAGGCTCCTGGGTGGTAGGGAGCAAAGCCAAGGGAAGGAAGGAAGACCTATTCTTGCACAAATATTGTGCAACGGGCCTCTAGTTTAATGCTCATGCCTTATGAGTTAGGAAGTTTTATTATCTGTATTGTACGGATGAGGCGATCGAGGCACCAAGAAGTTAAGCATTTTGTCCAAGGACACAGAGCTGGTAAACGGCGGAGCTGGAAGGAAATGGAGGCCAGGCCATGTAGCACATGTGCTCTCTTTCTCTAAACGGTGGGAGCCACGTGCACTGCCAGCCACACGTCCTGGGTCCTGTGAGGTGCTGCGGTGTAAAGTTGGTGAGAGAGACTGTCTCGCTCTGTGAATTTTATTCACCTCCACGTTGACAAGGAGTAACTCACCCCTTTTCTCTCCATCTTCCCAAGCCTTCAAGTTATACAAGGAGGAAACCGTGCCCTGTGCAGCTTCCGAGTCTGGCCTCTTTTTCACACACTCAGCCCTTTTCCTTCCCCACATGCCAGGACTGTCCCTCTCCCCACAGGGTTTCCCCAGCCTCCTTCAGAGGGCCCTCCTGCCACTCACTTTCCCATCGTGCCTCTCGGTGGCTCAGTCTTGCGTTGTCTTTGGTGAGCATCTACGTTTGTAAAATGCGTCCGTTGCCGTTCACACCCAGTGAGTGCCCTTCTGCATTTGTGTCAGCACACAGCCTGGTGGCCAGACAATCTACATGTCACAGAGTGGTCCTCCGGGACCTCAGGCACCCGCCTGGCCCCGCTCATGGTCACCACAATCCCACAGGCCAGACGCCCCAGGCTGTACCCGGGTCCCCATATGGCTGTTCTCCACCTACCCATCTGTCCTCCATCGCTCGACCTTGCTGGGCTCCTGGAGAAGAAGACAGGGCGAGGAGAGGGACAGGGAAGGCAGGGAAGCATCTGGGGTTCCCTTTGAGAAAGCACGGTGTCAGCCTCAGCCACAGGTGCCCTGAATGGCCGGCTCTGCTCTCCTGGCTGTGAAGTGGGAGTCTGCAAAGCAGCCTCATGCCCAGGCCAAGCGCCCGTCACTGGCCAGCCTCTCCACCGGGGCACCAGCCCAAGGAGACGCGATTAAGCAAACTGCTTCAAAAATGGGAAAGCTGGCCCTAGCCGGCTTGGCTCAGTGGATAGAGCATCAGCCTGTGGACTGAAAGGTCCCAGGTTCAATTCCGGCCAAGGGCATATGCCTGGGTTGCAGGCTTAATCCCCAGTGGGGGGCCTGCAGGAGGCAGCCAATCAATGATTCTCTCTCATCACTGATGTTTCTATCTCTCTCTCCTTCTCCCTTCCTCTCTGAAATCAATAAAGAACTATATTTAAAAAAATAATAATACGCCAAAACCGGTTTGGCTCAGTGGATAGAGCGTCGGCCTGCGGACTGGAGTGTCCCGGGTTCGATTCTGGTCAAGGGCACATGCCAGGGTTACAGGCTCGATCCCCAGTGGGGGTGTGCAGGAAGCGGCTGATCTCATCGATGTTTCTAACTCTCTATCCCTCTCCTTTCCTCTCTGTAAAAAATCAATGAAATATATTTTTTTAAAAATAAATAGAAATTAAAAAATAATAACAATAAAATGGGAGAGATGACGCCGGGACTTCTGTGTTTCAGGATAAAAGGAAGATACAGGAGGAGATCTCCGAGAAGCGCCTGAAGATAGAAGAGGAGAAGCTGCAGCATCAGCACCTGAAGGTAATGAGCGCCCTTCCCTTCCTCTCGGGGGCGTGGCCCCAGCTGCCCTCCTGGCACTCGGGTTGGACAGGAAGCAGCGTTAGGAAGGAAGGTGCCCCGAGCAGCCCTGCCAGCACCCTCCCGGCCTCGGGGATGTCTGCCTTTCCCGGCAGCACGTGCAGAAGTGGCCTGGCCTTCTACCGCGTCAGCCTTCGTTCCTGCACTTCCTCACGTTCATGGATGTCTGGATGGAGGCTCCAGCCCTGGCCGTCCGGGCCCAGGACACGGCCTTGCTTCACATCCCGGGGGCGGGTCCCCGAGAAAGTCCCTTTTCAAACCCCTGGGCGGCCCGCCCTTCCCCAGGGATGTAGAACCCACCCCGCCCGGCCCGCTGAGGATGCAGGACCCGAAAGCTCACCCAATGGGTGCAATGTGAGCTGAGAACGGTTTAGGACTTTGTTTTAGCTTCTTGGGACAGAACATGAGATCATACCCCAAAGAAAGCTCCATTTTAAAGTCAGACTTTCCACCTCCCGTGGGCGTGGGTGTGGGCGCGGCCGCGGTGACTAAAGCGCTGAGGCTCAGCGTTTCCGTGCGGGGCTGTCCCGGGAGGCTCCTCGGAGCAGGCCCGGGCAGGAAGCCGTCGGGTGGCCGGCTGTCACCGGCAGAGGTGCAAGCCCCGAGAGGAATCTGCCTACACTCGGGGGGCCCACACCCCGAAGTCAGAGTGGCCCATTCCACTAAGCCAGCGGTTCTCAACCTGTGGGTCGTGACCCCTTTGGGGTCGAACGACCCTTTCACAGGGGTCGCCTAAGACCATCAGAAAATGCAGATATTTACATCACAATGCATAATAATAGCAAAATTTCATGGATGGGGGTCACCACCACATGAGGAACTGTATGCAAGGGTGGCGGACTGAGGAAGGTTGAGAACCACTGCACTAAGCCCATCTTTCTGGTGGAGCGAGGCACCGGCCTATGCAGACATGTCACTGAAGACGCCAGTGCCCCAGGTCTCGGGATCCTGGGTGTGTCTCTTTGCTGGGATGGGCGGCTCTCTGGGCCGTTACTAGCAACCGACACGCACCCCGTTCTGTGGGTCACTGGGCCCAGCTTCACGGTCAGAGTCTGAAGCCACGGAGAGACACAAAACACACTCAGACCTAGCAAACGTCTCTTTTCTGGGCGTTGAACAACACATTGATTCCCAGAGTCTGCGCCATGATGTGTAGGAGGTAGAAGTGCCTCGGGAAACCTTTCTCTAAAACACTGCCCAGCCCGACTGGCGTGGCTCCGTGGGTGAGCGCTGTGCTATGAGCCAGGAGGTCACGGTTGATTCCCTCCCGGTCAGGGCACCTGCCCAGGTTTCGGGTTCTGTCCCCAGTAGGGGGCGTGCAGGAGGCAGCCCATCGATGATGCTCTCTCATCATTGACGTTTCTATCTCTCTCTCCCTCTCCATTCCTCTCTGAAATCAATAAAAATATACACTGAGTGGCCAGATGATTGATGATGATCTCTGAACAAATAATCATCTGGCCACTCAGTGTATATATATCCTAGAGAATAAAAGGCTAATATGCAAATGGTCCCCTTGAGCAGAAGTTTGACCAGCAGGCAGGCCCATGTCCCCTCCCCCTGGCCAGGCTGGCCAGACCCCACTCATGCACGAATTCATGCCCTGGGCCTCATACACACACACACACACACACACACACACACACACTGAGTGGTCAGATTATTATGCATTCAGAGATCATACCCTGTTTCCCCGAAAATAAGACAGTGTCTTCTATTAATTTTTGCTCCCAACGATACGCTAGGTCTTATTTTCAGGGGATGTCTTATTTTTTCATGAAGAAGAAGACGGTACACATTTATTGTTGAACAAAAAAAACAAAAAAAGGGAAATTTATTACCTATCTACGGTACGGTAGTCGTTGTCATCACAAACCAGCTCAGGGATGGGCCGCAGCGCAGCCAGAGCTGTTCAGGAAGGGCGAGGTCTCTTTAAATCAGGAGTCAGATGCCTGACTGTAGCTTCAGGGACCTTCTATTCTGGGGAGGTCTTATTTTGGGGGGGATGCCTTATATTACAGCGAGAGGCAAAACTGGAAGTAGGTCTTATTTTCGGGGAATGTCTTACTTTCTGGGAAACAGGGTAATAATCAGGCCACTCTGTGTGTGTGTGTGTGTGTGTGTGTGTGTGTGTGTGTATACTGCCGGAAGTAACAGGAAAATATAAACAAATACAATTTTTTAACTGCCAAAATGCCTATGACTCCCATACCACTTACATGTTCACTTAGTTGACATGCCTTGGATTCTGGATGTCGCCGTGAAACAGAGCCCGTTACGTCCATGAACCTCGTACGTGTACGTCTGACTCGGGACATGACAGCAGAGTAACTGCTGTCGTTACCACACTATCGTGCCGTGTCATTCTGACGGCACATCCACATGGCGGGCTTTACACTCTGAGGCCACGGGCTCTCTGCCTGGGGACACGGCGAGGTGTGGATGCTGCGCTAGGGTTTATGCGGCTGAAACAAACATCACTCTCCCTCCCCGCCAGACCGAGAGCCGAGGAGGGAGCCGCCGGCTCCCGTCACCACGTCACACACTCACACTGCATGCGCCCGGCATGCCCCGGAGTGGTCCATCTCCATGGCTGCGCGGGGATGGGGCTGCACACAGCTGAGGGGGCCCTCTGACAGGGACCGCCTGTCTGCTTCCCGGCGCACCAGCGTCCACCAGATGAGAGTCAGTTAAACCCGAGGTGAACTCTTTAAAACGGCGTCACTCTCAGGCTGGGGAGGCCAGCCCTGGCCTGTGTGGCTCACCCAGGCTGTGTCTGGGAAAGGTCTCCGCGCACAGCTCAGCAGCTATGATTAGGCGCCAAGGGGATGACCGTGAGGATGCTCCAGCTCCCGGGCGTGTGGTCCGCGTGCCCTTGAACTCTGAGAGGTCAACGCAAGCACCGGGACCCGGGAGGAGGGCGCCGCTCACCCCCGTGGTTTGCAAAAGGGGGTTCTGTGCGCCCCCGACTCTCAGGCCGCCCGTGGGGGAGGGGAGGGATGGGCCTCCTCTGTCCTGCAAGTTACCGTTTCCTGCCACCTTCACCCGTCAGCGGCGCCGCATTTCTCAACAACGTGAAAGCGATGGCCTTCAAATAACCGTCCTTTGGTGACTAGCTGGCACAACCTCACTTCAAATTTAAAAAAAAAAACGCAGACAGCCGAAACCGGTTTGGCTCAGTGGATAGAGCATCCGCCTGCAGACCGAAAGGTCCCAGATTCCATTCCGGTCAAAGACATGTGCCTTGTGGGCACATCCCCAGTAGGGGGCGTGCAGGAGGCGGCTGGGCGATGTCTCTCTCTCATCGATGTTTCTAACTCTCTATGCCTCTCCCTTCCTCTCTGTAAAATATCAAAATATATTTTAAAAAAATAAAAAATTCAGACACACTTATATTCCCTTCGCTGTCGTCCTAGCGCCCTGCGGACGGGGACAAGAGCCCTTCCTCCTGGTTCCGTGGACGGTGAGAGAGAGGTCCCAGGAAATAAGGGAAAGGTCCCTTTCTTCCCTTCTCCCAGCTCAGACACAGTGGATCCAGAAGAGTGCGATTGAGCAAGTGGCCGAAACCGGTTTGGCTCAGTTGGTAGAGCATCGGCCTGCGGACTGAAGGATCCCAGGTTCAGTTCCTGTCAAGGGCATGTATCTTAATTGAGGGTACATCCCCAGTAGGGGGCGTGCAGGAGGCAGCCCATCAATGATTCTCTCTCATCATTGCTGTCTCCCTTCCTCTCTGGATTCAATAACAATATATTTTTTTTTAAAAAAAGAAGGGAGCCGAGACCGGTTTGGCTCAGTGGATAGAGCGTCGGCTTGCGGACTGAAGGGTCCCGGGTTCGATTCCGGTCGGGGGCATGTACCTTGCTTGCGGGCACATCTCCACTGTGAGGCGCGCAGGAGGCGGCTAATCGATGTCTCTCTCTCATCGATGTTTCTGACTTTCTATCTCTCTCCCTTCCTCTCTGTAAAAAATCAATAAAATATATATTTAAAAATAAAATAAAATAAAAAAAGAAGGGAAATGCCAGGTTCGTTCAGGCCGGGTGGTGAGAGAGGATCGTGTCTTGGGGAAGTGTGCCGTGTGGAAAGGCCCAGCTCTGGGAGGGGTCAGAGGCCGGGGGTGCGACTGGGTTCAGGAACCGTCTCTCTGTCTCCCCACCCAGAAAAAGGCCCTGCGGGAGAGCTGGCTGCTGGACGGGGTCGGTGGCGGCGGGAAGGAGCAGGAGGAGCTGAAGAGGCAGAACCAGCAGGACCAGCGCCAGATCCAGGCCCTGGACCAGAGCATCCTCAGGTAAGGCCCCCCGTGTCCTGACTCAGTCCCCACGTCACATAGAGAATGGAGAGAGGGAGAGAGAAACATCAATGATGAGAGAGAATGATTGAGCTCCCACCTCCTACCACGCCCCACACTGGGGATGGAGCCCACAACACGGGTATATGCCCTGAGCAGGAATTGAACCCTGACCTCCTGGTTCCTAGGTCGACTCTCAACCACTGAGCCACGCCGGCCGGGCAAGCTTCAGTTTCTATAAGGAGCTCCGTGATGTAGAAATAGAAAGGTGAACGGATTTTGGTGCCAGTCATGGTTGAGCCAGATTTAACTCCCTCTCTTTCGGGGCCACGGTGAACCCCTAACCTAAGGTTCCCATCGACCTGCACAAGGCAGTCTGTGCCTTAATGACAGTCTCCTCAACCCCAGCTGGCCATGTCTCGCTGGTGCAGATAATCGGGGAGCAGCGACATAGACCAGCTGATCCGTTGTGATCACATGAGAGGGGAGAGAACACAAAACACCCACCATTTCAGTGGTTCTCAACCTTCCTAATGCCGGGACCCTTTAATACAGCTCCTCATGTTGTGGTGACCCCCAACCATAAAATTATTTTCGTTGCTACTTCATACCTGTCATTTTGCTACTGTTATGAATCATAAATGTAAATATCTGTGCTTTCTGATGGTCTTATGCCGCTAGCGACCCACAGGTTGAGAACTGCTGCACCATTTGTTTTTTCGTTAGTTTGTTTTTTGTTGCTGTTTTTAAAAATATTTTATTGACTTTTTACAGAGAGGAAGGGAGAGGGATAGAGGGTTAGGAACATCGGTGAGAGAGAGACATCCATCAGCCGCCTCCTGCACGCCCCCCACTGGGGATGTGCCCACAACCAGAATACATGCCCTTGACCAGAATCAAACCTGGGACCTTTCAGTCCGCAGGCCGACGCTCTATCCACTGAGCCACACTGGTTTCAGCTGTTTCTTCTCCCTAAATCTGCCGTTGCCTAGAAACACCGGGGAAATTAATCTGAGGCAGTTACAGACGTCACACCCATGCTTCCCGCTCGCTCTTCGTGTTTAAGCCACTGGTTTAGCGGACTTGCCCTCGTTCGTCTTTGGTTGTTTTTAATTTCCCAGAGATTCTGATTATTTGTAGTTTAGGAGCTTTTCAAACTCAACAAAAGGAGCTAAGGAAATGAATTTTCCAGGGGGAAAAAAGGAAGAAATCTATTCACAAACCCCACCCCTCCCCACCCCCCAAAAAAATGCCTAATACAATGCCTGGCACGTGGCCTGAACACGTGACTGCTTGGCCTAATAAGTGAGTGGGTGAAAAAAAACGGGTGATGAAGAGACAGGAGGATGGACGGACGGACGGATGGTTGGACGGACTTAGAAAATATCGACGTGAGGGACCAGGGGAAGACTAGACAATGGCCTGAACATTAATGAACTAAAAAGAAACGTCTTGAAATTCTAAGCCTCTCCAAGCGCCTCTCTCTCTATATCCCTTAACCTTTCAAAGTGCTTTTGCAGTCACAATAGTTTAAGGAACTTGTAGCATAAATATGAGACCACCCGCTGAGGGGACGAAGACCGCAGGCTCTGGATTTGACTAAAGAAGGAAGGAAGGTAGGAAGGAAGGGGGAGGGGCGCTGGTTTCAGTGACCCATCGCCCAGGTCCGGTCACAAAGAAAGAAAGTGCGGCCCTGGCCGGTGTGGCTCAGTGGACAGAGCATCAGCCTGCAAACCGGAGGGTCCCGGGTTCAGTTCCCAGCCAAGGGCACGTACCTTAACTACAGGCCCTGGTCGCGGGCGTGCAGGAGGCCACCGATCCATGTGTCTCTCTGTCTCTCCCCCTCCCTTCCACTCTCTCCAAAAACCAGTGAAAAAACACCCTCAGGTGAGGATTAGCAACCGGAGAGGGAAATGCCAGGGCAGAGACTCCTGGCGAGGGAGGAAGGTGTGTGCGCCAAGGGGCGCGGACACCCTGGTTCCCCGGGAGAGCTCCACCCCCCTCCCCCCTGCACAAAGACCTCACCCCCTCGCAGTGCATGCGGTCCACCATCTGCCCCTTTAGACCACCCCCGACTCGAGGTCCTTGTTGGGGATCCGTGTTGCATAAAGCTAGCATGTGCTCTGGGCGTGCAGGGAGCCCCAGGAACACTGGGGTGAAGCGACATGAAGAGGCCGGGGAGCAGGAAGACAGTGGCGGCTCTGTCCCCTGCAGGGATCAATGGGAGGGGAACAAAGCCGGCGACTGTGTCCCACGGAGAGCCCGTGGCTGCAGGCACCCGTGAATGGGTGTGTCGCTTCATTATGTGGCCACAAGTGGTTTATTCACTGAAAATCTTTCCCCCCGCCACTTAAACTCGAGGAAAGGAAAAGGCTTGCTTTCCCAGCTCAGGGACAAGGTCCGTGGTCAGCTGGCCACATCCTGGGCGCCGTGGTGGGGGGTCCCCTGGGAAACTCCGGCCGCCTCTGCAGAGGGCAGTGTAGTTCCACGCATGGAAGTCTCATGAAGGGTTGGCGCCGAGCAGGTGGGTCCCAGCAGGGCCTGATCAGAAACCGCACACCCAGCCCGGCCGGCGTGGCTCAGGGGCGGAGCGTCGACCTAGGAGAGTTACGGTTAGATTCCCGGTCAGGGCACAGGCCCTGGTGGCAGGCTGGATCCCCAGGAAGGGATGTGCGGGAGGCAGCCGATCCACGATCCTCTCTCATCACTGATGTTTCTCTCTCTCTCTCTCTCCTCCTTCCTCCCTGAAATCACTAAAAATATATTTAAAACACACACACACACACACACACACACACACACACACACACGCGCGCACATGTACCCAGCCTCTGCCTGCCAAGGCATTTGAGAGGCCCCTAACCACCCAGCCTCCACGCCCATCTGCACGTGAACACGCACCCATTGGAAGCCACCTGTGTCACCAGCACAGGGAAGTGCCCGGGTCCCCGAAAACCAGTGGGGCTCCTGCATGTTGACGGACAGGGAACCCCTTCACCTACAAAACCCTGTTCTGGTGGAGAGGGCTTGCTTGTCTCCCAAACCAGCGGTCACCAAACTCATCAGTCCACAAAGCCAAACAGCAACAGCACAGCGATGGGAATTTCTTCGGAGAGCCCCATTTTTTAAACTTGAACTTCTTCTAATGCCACTGCTTCAACATAGACTCGCCCAGGCCGTGGTCTTTTGTGGAAGAGCCACACTCCAGGGGGCCAAAGAGCCACCTGTGGCTCGAGAGCCGCCGTTTGCCGACCACCACGGTCCTAAACCGTTCTCTTGCGACCTCGCCCGCCTGCACGGCAGCTCCAGGGCACGGTGCCGTCCCTGCCCCTCAGATAATGACCAGCGTCGGTGGCGGTGTTCCATCTGGTGACGAGTTCCCCCATGCGCCTCTCGCGTCACCGGGAATTACTCAGCTTTTCCAGCCCCTGGCTGGCCCCGTGCTCAGGGCCGGCGCCCGCTGGCTTCGGTGCCACCGAGGGTTATCTGCAGCCGCCGACGTGCGGGACGGCTGCCCAGCTCCTAACGGCTCAGGGTTAGACGCAGGGGATCTGGCCCGAGGCAGACTCCATGCCCGCCCTTTGCCAAACGCCCTTTCCTTCCCTGTGCTCCCTCTCCTCCCCCCACCCCTCCACCCCCGGGGCCTGTGACTCTGCACCGGTGCTCGCTCTTCCTTATTGTCCTGGTCCTCACGCCGCCCGCCCTCCCTCTGTGCCCGCCCTCCCTCTGTGCAGAGAAGCATCTTGTCTTTTCCGTTACACTTCCATTTCAGGGGGGAGTGCAAGGTGCCTGCCACCCCTAAGCGCTTACCAAACGTTTGTTGGATGTTTGATGAGATGTGTGGGACCCGTCTTTAAAAACTAAAACAAAGCAGCCCACCTCCTACTAGACTGCACTCACCACTTCCTGGAGAAGGTGTGGTGTGACATTAGCCTGGGCCAAACGCTCTCCAAAGATAAAATATCTTGCCGAAACCGGTGTGCCTCAGTGGATAGAGCATCGGCCTGCAGACTGGAAGGTCCCAGGTTCGATTCCCGTCAAGGGCATGGACCTTGGTGGCGGGCTCATCCCCAGTGGGGGGCGTGCAGGAGGCAGCTGATTGATGTCTCTCTCTCATCGATGTTTCTAACTCTCTCTCTCTCCCTTCCTCTCTGTAAAAAGTCAATAAAATATATTAAAAAAAATAAAATCAAAATGAGCCTCAAATGTAGGCAAAAAGAATTAAAAAAAAAAAGATGAAGTCTCTTTACCATGGACCCGTTAGGAATCCTCGGCCACCCATCACAGGGGACCAACCCCCTACGGTCAGGGTTGCCCGGCCCAAGCATGCGCTCTGTGCACTGCAGGGCGTCTGAGAGGCCGGGGCTATTCAGGGGCAGGAACCGCTCTGGGATGTTTTAATCACAGCTTTTCCCTCCTCCCTCCTCCCCCCTCCCCCGGCAGACCTGAGGCATTCCGTATTAATAGCTCATGACAGTACAAAGCATGGCGGATGTGATGGGTCATTCAGAGACATGTAAATTCTTTTTATTTTTTTAAATACATTTTATTTATTTTTACAGAGAGGAAGGGAGAAGGATAGAGAGTTAGTAACATCAATGAGAGAGAGACATCGATCAGCTGCCTCCGGCACGCCACTTACTGGGGATGTGCCCGCCACCAAGGTCCATGCCCTTGACCGGAATCGAACCTGGGACCCCTCAGTCCGCAGGCTGACGCTCTATCCACTGAGCCAAACTGGTCAGGGCTAACATGTAAATTCTTTACCCACCATAGCAAGGACTGAATTATTATTTTCTTATTTATGTTCATTGGCTAATTACCCCAAAATGCAAGACATGCATGAATCATTCTGCAAACCAGTGGGGGGAGGAAGGGGATGATGGGAAAGTTCATGCAATGGGTCACTGAGGTTTCCCCCCGTGAGGTTATGGGAGAATGGGGTTTCGATGTTCTCTGGAACGCCAGCATCGCCGCGGCCTGAACACCACGAGGGAGGTTCGCTCCATCCTGCCCGTAACCGTCTGGCCGGGACTCATTCCAGGGGACGCGGGCGGCAGGTCACCTGATTCTGCCTGTTGTTACTCGGCTCCCCCCAGCCCCAGCCCCACCCCCAAGTGGTGCCCTTGGGTGTGTGGCCCCCATCAGTTCTCCACCGCCACCCCACATTCCAGCCTGAGAAGGGGCAGATAAACGGAGCACAGACACCTCTATTTTAAGGACCTGACCTGAAAGTCACAGAGGTCACTTCTACGGCAGTCCGATTGGCCAGCGTTGGGTCACATGGCGCCCCTTTAATGCAGAGGGGGCCGGGAAATGCAATCTGCAGCCGGGGAGCCGGAGAGACACATGAAACCCAGGGAGTGCTATTTCTGAAAGGACGGGAGGCACGGGTAGGGGTGCGGGCACAGGCAGGCGGTCCACGCAGACCAGCACATTCCTGCACTGACCACACGGATCCCGTTGATCAATCAGGCGTCACCCCATTATTATTATGACCAGCCTGGCAATGTGGGAGCGCATTTTGGTTTTCTGTCTAGAGCAAGGTTTTCAAACTCAGGGTGTCCCTGAAGCTCTGTCAGCACCCCCTTGTTCCAAAGGCATCGACCAGTAAGATGGGAGATCAGAAAGCATCGTCCCCACACGTCAGGGTTTCCGGTTGCGTCCCCGGTCGGGGCAGGCAAAGGAACCAACCAATGAATGCATCCGTAAGCAAGACAACAGGTTGTTTAAAATATATTTTTATTGGTTTCAGAGAGGAAGGGAGAGGGAGAGGGAGACAGAAACATCAGTGATGAGAGAGAATCATGGATCTGCTGCCTCCTGCACGGCCCGCACTGGGGACCCAACCCAAAACCCAGGCCCCATCTGGGCAGAGACGTGGCTCCAGGGACCCGCGCTGCAGCAGTCCTGCCCAAGGCGGCGGAGAAACGGTCACAAACCGCACCTCCAACGCGGCCTCAGTGACCATAGCCACGTGGCTCCGTCCCACTCACTCCGCATCTGCCGCTTCCTGGGTGCTCCTGAGCCTCTGTCACCTCAGCAGCACCCCAGTTGGAGCAGAGAAACCCCTTTCCCCTGCTCCTCAACGCCTCCCACACGCAGGCTCTGCAGCCAGAGGGGAACGGGGAAGCCGGGGCTTTGACCCCTGGGCAGCGGGGGGTACCCCTCTGGCCCCCTTTCCCCCCCCTCCTCCTGCCCAGAGAACAGCTGCCCCAGCAAAGCCCTAGGAAGGCAGGACAGAAAGGGTTTCTGCTGTCACATGTGGGTGCCTCCCACCCCCGGTATGTCCACCTTCACCCTCTTCGTGGGCATGGAGGTGGGCAGCCTCCCCCTCCGCTGAGCCAGCTGAGATGCAAATGTCAGCACCCCTTTCTCGCCCAAAATGCAAGACATTCAGGAGTAATTCTGCAAATCAATGGGGGAAGAGGGATGATGCGAAAGTTCATGAACGGGTCACTGAGGGCTGTGCATGGTGTAGAACCCGACTGTCACGTCTGCTCCTATGATGGCCGATGAGACGGGAGTTAGGAGCTCGGGCCAGGGCCCCCCAGCCAGGGCCTTCTGAGGGCTCAGCGTGCTCATCTGTGAAACGGAACCATCACTCAGCTCCGGGCTGGTGTGAGGACCAGGCAGCCAGGCCTGGCACGGCGTCCTGCTCACACATGTCACCCGGCTGGTGGCGGTGCGGTGACACAGGACAGGCGCTTCGAATGCTTCTCTCCGGGGCTGCAGTCTGATTGGCCCTCACGCCAACCCCGTGGGGCTGTGTCCATCCTTGCTTAGCTCCACGGGCAGCGGGAAGGGGACAGTGGGCCTGGAGCAGCAGAAAACCATCTGCTGAAGTCACCCCCACTGGGCGCAGCCAGCCTATGTTCTTATCTTCCATCCTCCGGCTGAGATAAAAAGTGACAGGTCGCAGTGGGCCGGGGACATTAGCTCCTGACGGGTACGGGGGCGTCACCAGGCCCCAGCAGGAAGTGGAAGCTGCCGGCTCTCCCCGAGAGGGGGGGCCTCAAAAATAACCCTCTTCTCCAGCCAATGGCCCTAGAGGAGGGGGACTGCAGGCCTGGACAGCACCCCAAATCCTTTCTCGGGTCCTTTTATCTGACCTGCACCTGCCCCTGCCCACCCACCACCTCTCAGCAGCCGGGAGGGACTCACCCCCCCTCGGCCCCGCCTCACAGCGGGGAGGCACCAGAAGGCCTCTCTCTGTCCCCACCGCCTGGGTCTCGCCCCCTGAGTCAGCACTGCCCACGCCACGCTCCCCCCGAAAGGTGATACGGCCTAAGGCGGGGATGCGGCAATTACGGAAACTCGAACCCATCCATCGTGGGGAGAAGCGGTGAAGGTGAGGGAGCCGTCCCCAGCGACCTCCCCCGGAAGGCCCCGCGTACAAACGATTTTAAAGTACGGAGGGTGTGTCCCCCCAAAATGTCTACACACGCCCTGAGTAATTCTAAAGGGAGTACCTACTAAAACACATCTCATTTTCAGAATTGACCCTCATCAGCTGTTAAAGTGTGTGTACCCTATAGAAAGGGAGTGGACTGACCATTCTCAGGGGGAAAGAGGTGAGGGGGGTGCAGGCAGAGACTGGACAAAAATCGTACACCTACGGATGAGGGCAGTTCGGGGGGAGGTAAGGCAGAAGGAGGGGTGGGAGCTGGGTAGAGGGGAGATATGGGAGGAAAAAAGAGGAACAATTGTAATCATCTGAACAACAAAGATTTATTAAATAGACTAAACCGGTTTTGCTCAGTGGATAGAGCATTGGCCTGTGGACTGAAAGGTTCCAGGTTTGATTCTGGTCAAGGGCATGTACCTTGGTTGCGGGCACATCCCCAGTAGGGGGTGTACAGGAGGCGGCTGATCGATGTTTCTCTCTCTCTCCCTTCCTCTCTGTAAAAAAAATCATTAAAATAAATGTTTTTAAAAATATTTATTAAATAAAAATAAGTAAATAAATAAAGTGTATGTACCCTGTATATACAGAGTATACACATATATATACATATATCTGAAACTAAAATCTCTTAAATATATACCCATATGAATATGTATGTGTGCATATGCATGTGTACACATATTTTGACTAATTACATGGATGTATATAGATACATGTGTGTGTGCATATACACGCAAATATAGATAGATAGATGATAGATAGATAGATAGATGATAGATAGATAGATAGATAGATAAGATAGGTAAGTAGATAGGTAGGTAGGTAGGTAGATAGGTAGATAGACAGAAGGTAGGTAAATAGGTAGATAGATGGACAGGTAGATAGATAGGGAGATAGGGAGGGAGATAGGGAGGAAGGGAGATAGATAGATAGATAGATAGATAGATAGATAGATAGATAGATAGATAGATAAGATAGGTAAGTAGATAGATAGGTAGGTAGGTAAGTAGATAGACAGGTAGATAGGTAGGTAGGTAGGTAGGTAGATAGATAGATAGATAGGTAGGTAGGTAGATAGATAGATAGGTAGATGCTAGATAGGTAGGTAGGTAGATAGATAGATAGATAGACAGGTAGATAGATAGATAGGTAGGTAGGTAGGTAGGTAGATAGATAGATAGGTAGATAGATAGGCAGGTCGACATGTCTATACACACACACATTTGCCTCCCTCGCTACCCCACGCACAGCTCTCAGGAAACAAATCAGAACCACGGATCGTGCCCAGGTTGGGATGCACAGGGCCCTTCCCTGTGAAATAGCGATGATTCTTGACTCGCGCCTAATAGTTATAATGTTCTAACGTGCTGACTGGCTAGAAAAGAGGCCGCTGTGATTTTTTTTCCAAACCGCTTGCGTGGGGAGGTGGGCCAGAAACGGCGGCGAGCGACACACACACACACACACACACACACGCACGGCTCTGCCTGTGCAGCTCTGAACTGAGGGGTCTTTGTCCGAGACATTCCTGGCCTTCGCCAAGAGGTAACCCTAGTCCCTGCCGTGAAGACCGCGGGGCGATGAGGGTCAGCCCCTTCCCCCAGGAATTCCTTGGAACGCACGGCACCCTGGCACCACCGACCCCCATCCAGGCAGAGCCGGCCGTCGGGTGCCTTCTGGGGGGGCCAAAGGCGCCGTGGGGTGCAGGGCGGCATCCCCTGAAGACGCCTGGACGCTCGCACGCCCTGTCCCACGAGAGGGGGTACAGGGGGGTGGTAGTGAGGAGGGGATGCACCTCCGAGCGACGCCTTGCCATGCGGGAGCCGTAAAGCGCCTCCCCTTTCTGTTGCCAGGCTCGGCAAGGAGATCCAAGACCTCGAGAGGGCGGAGCTGCAGATCTCAGCACACGAGGAGGCGATTTTACAGAAGCTCAAGTCCGTGGAGAGGACGGCGGAGGACATCATCAGGGTGAGCGCCTCGATGCCAGCCTCAGACCCAGACTTCCTCTCCGGGCGGGTCCGAGAGAGAGATAGAGAGAGAGAGAGCACCCCGTTCTTCGACGCGTGCCCACAGCCAGACGCCCCTCTGTCAACCGCGTTAACCTCAAAGAACTCTCTCTTTCTTCCCTTTCAGTCGGTGACGGTGGAAAAGGAGGGAACGCCGGAAGGTATGTTTCTGAGCAGGCTCGCCCGTCTCATCCAGATGTTTGTGGACAAGCCCCGCCCACAGGTCCCCCGTGAGGCCCCCCCCCGATCCCCCAGGCCCCCCAGATGTGTTGTGAATTCGTATTCATTTTTGCAGAGTCGATTGAAGACATCTATGCCAATATCCCCGACCTCCCAAAGTCCTACGTCCCTTCCCGGTTACGGAAGGAAAGAAACGAGGGACCGGACGATAAAGAACAAAGTAGAAAAGGTACACGCGATCTGCCCCCCGCCCCGCCCCACGGAACCCCTGGTCCGCCTCTCCGACCCCTGTGGGGCAGGAGGTCCCCTGCACGGGCAGGGGGAGCCGGCCGTGGCCACCTGCAGGCCAGGCGCCCTGTTCCCTAGCAACGACGAGGCGAGGACGGTGGAGAGGAAGGCTGATGGGAACACGCAGCCCTTGAATGCATAGCTCCTCTTCTCGAAAGCATCTCTCCCACCGGATCCCGCCCCCCCAGACACGTCTCCAGACACTCCCCTGAGGCAGGGGAGTTGTTTACCCCCAAGTTGGGGAGGGGAGGGGGGCTAGTGTGGGAACCTCTTTCCACGTCCCGAGTGGTTCAGGGTTCCCGGGTCAGGGTTCGGGTTCTGAAGGAGGCTGCACGCACACGAAATGAGAGACCAGAAAACATTAATTTGGCGATATTGGGGGGCCAGGCGGGAGCCTTCCTCTAGTGAGAAGACTACCACCTTCCTTTGGCCTTGCCATCCCTTTTATTCAGGTTTGGGATCCATCCTCTGCCCTGAAGCAGGCAATTCCAGGAACAAGTAGATTATCTTTATCAGTCAGGATTGACATGATTATTCCATGGGGAAGTTCATTGTCTCCATTAGATAGGGAGTGGCTGGCTTTGACCTTTCAGAGCTTCAAGGTTGACCAGCCTTCTAGCCTCCTGTTTACATCCATTTAGTGAGAACAATGTTTGGTTTCCGACAAGCTAGTTTTCCTAAAACAAAACTTGAAAGCCACCAGGGGAGACGAAGTTCTGTGTGCGGGCCCACAGGGAAGCTTTGCGTTTTATTTTATTTTAAATATATTGTATTGATTTTTTTACAGAGAGGAAGGGAGAGGGAGAGTTAGAAACATCAATGAGAGAGAGACATCGATCAGCTGCCTCCTGCATGCCCCCTACTGGAGATGTACTGGCCACCAAGGTACCTGCCCTTGACCGGAATCGAACCTGGGACCCCTCAGTCCGCAGGCCGACTCTCTATACACTGAGCCAAACCGGCTTCGGTGAGCTTTGCGTTTTAGACCAGACAGGGAAGCTACATTCCACGGGTGGGTATCAGCCATTCGCTCGTTCATTCAGCAGCGATTCAGTGACCGCGCGCTCCACGCCACGCTCCATCCGTGCACTGAGAACATGGCGGCAAATGACATGGCAAGAGCCCGGCCTCCGAGGCTCCATGATTGGCTGTTGACCGATGAACCAGGAGGTCAGGGCTCCATCCCCGGTCAGGGCACACGCAGGGGGCGTGCAGGAGGCAGCCCAGCTGTGATTCTCTCTCATCACTGATGTTCCTCTCTTTCTCCTCTCCCTTCCTCTCTGACATCAATAAAGGTATTTTTTTATATTTTTTATTGATTTTTTACAGAGAGGAAGAGAGAGGGATAAAGAGTCAGAAACATCGATGAGAGAGAGACATCGATCAGTTGCCTCCTGCACAGCCCCCACTGGGGATGTGCCCGCAACCAAGATACATGCCCTTGACCGGAATCGAACCTGGGACCCTTCAGTCCGCAGGCCGACGCTCTATCCACTGAGCCACACTGGTTTCAGCCATAAGGACATACAGTGGTACCTCGAGATACGAGTTTAATCCGTTCCGTAACCTTGAGGCGTGGGAAACTAGGAGACGCTCGAGTCGCGGTAAACTGGTGGGTCGTGTGCAGCCGGCCGATCCGCGCGATGACTCCTATCTCAAATGTTGCTCGTATTTCAAAGCAAAAATCGCTCGCTCGACGGCTCGTATCTCAAAAATCTTGTGTGTGAGGGCACTCGTATCTTGAGGTACCACTGTATTTAAAAATGAACCGCGGCCCTCACAGAGCTGACATTCTCGGGGAGAAGGCAGACAGACATGGTTAAAGAATGAACTCTACCACCTGAGGGAGTGAGGACGCTGAGGAGAAGGATGACGCAGAGACGGGGAGGGCTGGGGAGGAGGGCTCTGCCGTTGTAGCCGAGGCCGGGAGACAGGAAGGCAGTGGCTTCCGAAGGAAGGTGGGCACCAGCCAGCGCGAGCCTCGCCACCCTGCCACGGTGCCCCCCGTCCTATGAGCTGCCCGACGCCCGTGAAAGCGGCCGCCCCGAGGCCTGGCGGGGCCTCGGTTTCCCCCATGCTGTAATGATGTTCCATTTGTAACAATGAAAATACATCCTGCCTATCAGACATGACAGTTCATCACAGTAGCAAAATGACAGTGATGAAGTAGCAACGGAAATAATTTTATGGTTGGGGGTCACCACCCCATGAGGAGCTGTCTTAAAGGGTCGAGGCCTGAGGAAGGTTGAGAACCACTGGCCTAGCTGAACCCAGTGTGGCTCAGTGGACAGAGCGTCGGCCTGCAGACTGAAGGGTCCTGAGTTCGATTCCGGTCAAGGGCATGTTACCTTGGTGGCGGGAGCATCCCCAGAGCGGGGCGTGCAGGAGGCGGCTGATCGTTGTCTCTCTCTCTTGGATGTTTCTAACTCTCTATCCCTCTCCCTTCCTCTCTGTAAAATAATCAAAAAAAGAAAGAAAAGAAGTGCCCACATAGGCCAGGTCCCGCGAAAACCGTCAGAAGAGGGCCCCGCAGGCACCCCCAGGAGCCGGACGAGAGCACGGGCCGGGGACGGGGGACAGGGGAGGCGGGCACTGAGCCGGCGCCGGGCCTGGTCTCCCCGCAGCTCTGTACGCCATGGAGATCCGGGTGGAGAAGGACCTGCGGACGGGCGAGAGCACAGTGCTGTCCACCATCCCGCTGCCGTCGGAGGACTTCACAGGCGCCGGCGTGAAGGTGTACGACGACGGGCGCCGCTCGGTGCACGCGGTCGGCACCGGCCCCGGGGCCGCGCTCAACGGCACGGACGGCCTGGCGCCCGTGGAGGTGGAGGACCTCCTGAGGCAGGCGTCCGAGCGACGCTCCCGGTCCCCGACTGAGTACCACGAGCCCGTCTACGCCAATGCCTTCTGCCGGCCGGCCACGCCGACGGCGGCCCCCGCCCCGCGAAGCCGCCACCCCCAGGAGAGGACCCAGCGGCCGCCGGCCAACGGCGTCCCGGAAGGCGACGGGGACCCCTCTGTCCCCCCTCACCACCATCATGCGGACAACGGGCTGCCGCCGGGAGGGAGGGATGGCGGCTCGCAGCCCCAGAGCCCGCCTCGGCCCACGCCTCGCCCCCGCCGGTGGGTGATCCCGCACGCCGAGAGGCGGCCGGCCGCTGGGGAAGGAGCCGCAGGGACACGGGACGGGCAGGCGTCCTCCCCCACGGCCGGGTCCCCCGAAGGAGGCCGGGGCGCCCCTCCACCCTCGTGGCCGGGCGCCGAGGAGGACGTGCGCTACAGCCTCGTCCACTCGCTGCCGCCGGGCGCAGACGAGGGCGCCGAGCCCGTGACCATGATCTTCATGGGGTACCAGCGGGCCGACGATGACGATGACAAGGACGCGGAGGAGCGGGGCGTCCTGGCGGGCTACGACGGCGTCATCCACGCTGAGCTGGTGGTCATCGACGAGGAGGAGGGCGGCTTCGGCGAGGGAGAAGCGGGGAGACCGGCCAGGGCACACCCCCAGCCGGCCAGGCCGACGCCACTGCCCAGGAAGAGAGCGGAGGCCCCAGCCCCGCCCCCCGAGAACGCCCGGCACCCTTCTTCGCCCCATAAAGACTCCATGTCCCGGCGGGAGCAAGAAGCCCGTCTGGGCGGCAGCCCGGTCCACCCGCCGTCACCACACGCCGTCCAGGCGGCCGGCGACGGCACGGAGGACCCGTCGCTCACAGGTAACACGCGTGGCACGGCTTGCCGCCGCTGCTGCTCGGTCATGTGACCCGGCCCGGTCCCCGTGACGGTGTCGTTCACAGACCCTCTGGCTCGCCACTAACGCCATGCCTGAGGCTGCTCGCTAACCCCAAGGTCCCCGTCACCCGAGGGAGGCGCGAGTCCGTCGGCTCCAAGGTCGCTTAGACGCCCTCGCCTCCTGCGGGGTCTTGCACCGGCTGACGGTGACAACGTGAAAGAAGGCGCCTTCTTCCGAGTTGTCAGCGTCAGCCGGTTCCGGGTGTGTGGTCCGGGCGGTGGAAGCGTTTACATCAAGGACACGTTAGTGAGCCCGTCCCACGTCGGCTCTTTCCGCTCCAGCACCCGAGGCCGCCAGCTGCTCGCTCGCTGTGGGTGCCTCTGTGGTGTCCGCGGCCCCCCCAGGCCCACCCGTTGCCTTATTTTCCGCCAGAAAGAACAAAGAAGCAAGTATTTTTGTGTTGTTTTTTTTTAAATATATTTTATCGGTCCTCTACAGAGAGGAAAGGAGAGGAAAAGAGAGAGTCAGAAACATCGATGAGAGAGAGAAACATCGATCAGCCGCCTCCTGCACGCCTCCCACTGGGGATGCGCCCGCCACCAAGGCACATGCCCCCGACCGGAACCGAACCCGGGACCCTCCAGTCCGCAGGCCGACGCTCTATCCACTGAGCCACACCGGTTTCGGCAAAAGAAGCAAGTTTTATGGGGAGCGTGGTGTCTTAGCACTTTGCTCTGCCTTCTTTCTTTCTACCTTTCACGGTTTTGCTGACTTCACTCCCTCGCTTTTTCGATATTGTAAGATAGAATACCGACTGGTCTGTCAGATGGATGTTGTCCGCAGCGCTTTATGGGGCAGAGCCTCCTCGAACCCGGCTCGTCTGCTGGGACCGTTTTCTGTATCTTGGCGCTTCTCGCTCTCGGCACAGTGTAACGCTGCCTCGCTTCCTCAGCATCGAAGGGAAAGCCGCGCGCTTTTTTCCACAAATGCGACAGCTCCTCAGGTTCACATGTCTTGGTGGCTTTTTATATATTATTGATTTTTCACGGAGAAGAAGGGAGAGTGGTAGAAAGTTAGAAACATCGATAAGAGACATCGATCAGCCGCCTCCTGCACGCTCCCTACTGCGGATGTGCCCGCCACCAAGGTCCATGCCCTGGACCAGAATCGAACCTGGGACCTCTGAGGCCGCAGGCCGACGCTCTATCCACTGAGCCACACCAGTTTCGGCGTTGCCTTGGTGGCTCTTGACGAGGGCTCTCTACTCGTCCTTTACAAAGGCGGAGTCAGGATCGGACAAAAGCAGTGATACAAGCTGTACTTGCCGAAGACGTCGACAACACACCCCGGCAGACTGTCAGGGACATCTAGGAAGGGGACAGTCGTTTCCAACGTCTCTAATAGAAGAATTCTCAGTAAAAGAGCAATAACTATCGCTCCAGCCGGTGTGGCTCAGTGGATAGAGCGTGGGCCTGCAGACTAAAGGGTCCCGGGTGTGATTCCCGTCAAGGGCACGTATCTTGGTTGCAGGCTTGTCCCCAGCCCGGGCCCCTGGTCGGGGCACATGCAGGAGGCAAACAATGGATGTGTCTCTCTCACATCGATGTTTCTCTCCAGCTCTCCCTCTCTCTTCCACTCTCTCTAAAAATCAATGGGAAAATAACCTCGGGTGAGGATTTAAAATAATAATAATAATAATAACGGTTGAGTCGCAGCTAGCCTAGCAAGCAGAGGCTGACAGTTCTGCCAGAGCTCGCTGGTGCCCGCACAATTCTTCCTCCTCCGCCCGCGGTACACCGAGCCTGGGTTTGCCAGGAGCACAGCGAAACGGGTCTCTCCCCGTCTTTGACGCCGTTAAATGAGGCTCGCCGACTGTCAGCCTGCTCATCCGAAGCATTTTTTTAAAAAAATATATTTTATTGATTTTTTACAGAGAGGAAGAGAGAGGGATGGAGAGTTAGAAACATCCATGAGAGAGAGACATCAACCAGCCGCCGCCTCCTGCACACCCCCTACTGGGGATGTGCCCGCCACCAAGGTCCATGCCCTTGACCAGAATCGAACCCGGGACCTTTCAGTCCGCCGGCCGGCACTCTATCCACTGAGCCACACCGGTTTCGGCGCCGAAGCATTTCTCACCTCTGGGCGACGGGGCGCGCGGACATTATCTTCCTGAACCCTGAACTCGCTGAGTGGCGCGTCCCCCACGGCCGAGACCCGCTACCAGGACGTCCCTTTCCCTTTCCCTTTAGAGAAGGGGCTCTGTCTGCTGAGCCAACGTTGCCTCTCGGATGCATTTTTAAAACCACACGGGAGACTCAGGATCGGGGGGGGTGGGAGAGGAGGTAGTGGAGGGACACGCGGTGGGTGGCCCAAAGCCGGGACACGACCCAGCTCCAAACCTCCCACCCTTTCCTTCGGACGCTGGCCAGCCCCTCTCCTCCCGTGGCCACACCCGGGGCCTCGCAGGGAAAGACAGGAAGTGACCCCTGTTTCCAGGCGCTCCTTAGGGAGGCTCTGAGCGAACCCCGGGAAAACAGGAAGCGTCTCCCAGACCGAGGAACAATGCAGAGCCCCGAGATGTGGGGCGGAGCATCTTACAAGCAGAAGCTCCAAGTCCCTCGAAAGTCAGGACGTGGCCGCACGCTGCTGCTCCCCACTTCAGTGCCTGCTCCCAGAGCTGGTCTGCTTTGAGCGGGTCTTTCCAAGAAGCTTATCACAGTGACACCTCGGGGCACCTCTCTGGGTACAGCGTACCCAGCCCCTGCCTCCCAAGCACCGAGGAGGTTGAACTTCACCAACCAACCCCCTCTTCCCCCGCAAATGCCATGGTTGGTACAGTGGTACCTCCAGATGCGAGTGTAATTCGTTCCGTAACCTTGAGGCGTGGGAAACTAGGAGACGCTCGAGTCGCGGTAAACGGGTGGGTCGTGTGCAGCCGGCCGATCCGCGCGATGACTCCTATCTCAACTGTTGCTCATATTTCAAAGCAAAAATCGCTCGCTCAACGGCTTGAATCTCAAAAATCTCGTATGTTGGGGCACTCGTATCTCGAGGTGCCGCTGTATTGATCTGTAGACGGGACCTGTTCCATCCATCAGGGGGTGGACGGACGTGGACTCTCAAAGACCAACCATGGCATTTCAGGGGTGGGAGGGTGGGGTGGGGTGAGGTTCAACAAACACCGGGGATGTGGGGACCCAGCCGGCGCTTCCCGGATGTCCCGGCTCTCCCACCAGCTGGACGGCTGGCTCCCCGGCCCCCTCCCCAGCTGGGACGTGGCCTTCTCCAGGCCCTGCTCTCCCCTCTGAGAGACGCCAGTGATGTTTCAGGATGGGGAAGCGGGGAGCCTCAGCTTCAGGAGGATGCCTGGGCTACCGATGCCCCTGTGGCCAAGCTGTGGCAACCCCTTGTCTCCAAGGGGTCCTGAGAGTGAGGGGCAGGCTTTCTCCCCGCCCCCCAGGCTCAGCCAGCCAACGCTGGGAGTCTGCCTCGCTGTGTGGAGGGGAGGTAGAGGTCAGAGAAGAGCAGAGAGGGGAGCCGGCAGACTGGGGGGATTAGCTGTGCACCCCCAGGCCTCCCCGTTTACCAGCGGACAATCGTGAGGCTGTGCACGAATCCGTTACGTACTCACCTCGGGCTGTGCTCGCTCCGCCGCTGTTCCTCGTCTTCGTAGTCATGGGCTCCTTCTAGTTCTGACCCCGCTGCCATCCCCAGCTAACCACGGCTTATTATCTCTACTGTCTTTCTGTGCTGCTAAAACAATGCTCGCCTGGTTGGACAATAAAACCATCGGAGGTATGTTTCACACTTCCCTGCTTCCTATGAAATGGTCCTTGAGAGTAAAAGGGAAAAAAAAAGTAAGACTTGTGTGTATAACTATTTTTTTTCCTTTAATGTGCAGCTCTGAGGATAAGAATGGCGAAGCTGGGGAAGAAAGTTATCTGAGAGGCGGACCACCTCTGTAAACCGACTTTGGAGAAGAAACGAAGAGATGTTCGCACCTTTCCTGGAAACTTTCCTTCTTTTTCTTTTCGATCAAAAAAAAAAAATTGCAGTTATATCCGTATTAAGCCATGTGAGTAAGCAGTGGCCATTATTTGTGAAAGGCATATATATATGGCAAAAAAGCTGAAGAACAAAGACCAGTTACTTGACATGATTCAGTGGGAGTGAAAACCAGAATATTTTTATTGTGCCGATACCAAAGCATTTCTAATAAGAGCTTGTTAAACGTAAGAATAAAGTTATTTAAAATAGCCTGCCTCTGTTCTACTAAGTGATGTTGTCGTGCTGTGAAGACAAGTGCAAGACCATGGGAAGCCACTGTCCCTTGTCACAGAAACACCCGTCTTTTTTTAAAAATATATTTTATTGATTTTTTACAGAGAGGAAGGGAGAGGGACAAAGAGTTAGAAAAATTGATGAGAGAGAAACATCCATCAGCTGCCTCCTGCACGCCCCCCACTGGGGAGGTGCCCGCCACCAAGGCACATGCCCTTGACCGGAATCGACCCTGGGACCCTTCAGTCCGCAGGCTGATGCTCTATCCACTGAACCACACCGGTTTCAGCATGTGTGTTCTTCTTGAATGCTCACCCTTTCTGTCATTCGGTTCAATATGGGCCCCCCTGGTTCCACGACTGGGTACCACCCACGGCCGGTGGATGGAGGACTTCCCTTATTCTCAGAGGACACAGACCTGGTCTCAGGCTTGACGGACACTGGCGAACAAGACAGGATCCTGTTATCAAAACGCAGTGAGCACGCATGCGGCATGTCTGCCTAAGCATTCCTGCCGGGACGTGAACGCCTAATTCGAAGACGGGTCTGACGCCGGCTCTGTCCACTCCACCCAGCACCCTCACATTCACTCACACGCAGCCTCCCGGGTCACCACTGGGCCGGGCACCCAGGTTCCTGTGCGTCTTTTGGGAAATTTCCCTGGTGAGAGCATGCAACCCCACCTCGGTCGCTGGTGTGGGGTGTGGGGTGCCTGCCGGGAGGTGCCTGATGGGCCAGCACCACCCTGAGAGGCATCGGCTTCAGACAAGTTCTTTGCAAAGGCCAGCTGGTCTCCAGGAGGAAAGAGCTCCTCCTGGAATGTTCTAGAAAATCTGGAGGTTCCAATTTCAGAGGCACTTCCATGCACACACCCAACCCCATTCCTTCCCTCTCTGCCCCGACCCTGGCCCGCACCCTGACCCACGCTCTGGCCCCCACTCCCTCCTGGGAGCAGGCGGAGGTTGGAATGCAGCCTCTGCCTTTCCTCTCTCTCCTCCCGGCTGCGCTCTGTCAATGTTGCCTTCAAGAGGCCCGCCATGACTTGCATAAACTTGCCTTCAGCTTTTTTTTTTTTAAATATATTTTATTGATTTTTTTACAGAGGAAGGGAGAGAGATAGAAAGTCAGAAACATCGATGAGAGAGAGACATCGATCAGCCGCCTCCTGCACGCCCCACAGTGGAGATATGCCCACAGGCAAAGTACATGCCCCCCGACCGGAATCGAACCCGGGACCTTTCAGTCCGCAAGCTGACGCTCTATCCACTGAGCCACACCAGTCTCAGCTGCCTTCAGCTTTTTCTGCTGGAGACGTCTCCCTGCATCAGGAGGCAGCAAAGTCATAAATTCAGGCGTTTCCTCGTTGTTAGATCCAGCGCCCCCTCTCCTTCTGAGAGAAAACCACACAGGTTATCATTCAGAAGATTCTTGGGGTTCAATTATTTTCCAAAGGTTTTTCTTGCTTCTCCTGAGCGAGATCATTTCTCTTGATGGATCTGTCTCCAAACCCACAGGCTCCTCTTTCTCCGCCGTCTCCATTCTGAGATCAATTCTACCCCGTGGATTTTTCCAAATGTACTTTTTTCAGCTCTTCAACTCTATAGGGTCCTATTGCATTGTCTCCCCGGCCTGTGAATCTGTTCTTAAAAAGCATTTTTATTGATTTCCTAGAGGAAAGGCGGGGATGGCAGTGGGGGGCAGAGTTTAAGGGTGGAATTTGTATGCCTCACCACAAACAGCCCAAGGAGGCAGGGGCCAAGCGGTACCTTGGGGTGTGGCGCCCCCCACTGGCGGGGAGTCCTCATAGCAGATAGAAAACCCGGCCCCCAAATAGAAAAATGACTACAGAGGGAAGGAGGAGAACTGATTATTCTAGTTCATTAGAGCCCCAGGAACTTCCAGCAGAGCGAAACCACCGCAAGGTGAGAGAGGAATTTAAGATGTGTCCCCAAGGGTGAGTTTTATTAATTGTGAAAGGCTGTCGGATTCAAAGTTTATTGTCCAAACACCGGGCATAGAAAACACCCATCAGTTTTTCAGTAGAGCATGCACGCTCGCATTTCCCAGCTAGGGAAGACATTAAAACATTCACCCTATATTTCAGTGTTAATAAAACCTACCGTGGGGTCAGCCCCATTTCTACCTTTAACCAAGGAAACAGGATACACGGAGCAAGGGGTGAGTCCCCCCCCAAAAAAACAGGACTGGAAAATACAGTTTCCCCAAAAGCCCTAGGGCGGTGGTTCGGCAAACTGCGGCTCTTTGGCCCCTGGAGTGTGGCTCTTCCACAAAAGACCTCGGCCTGGGCGAGTCTATGTTGAAGAAGTGGCGTTGGAAGAAATTTAAGTTTGCCAAAACCGGTTTGGCTCAGTGGATAGAGCGTCGGCCTGTGGACTGAAAGGTCCCAGGTTCAATTCCGGTCAAGGGCATGTACCTTGGTTGTGGGCACATCCCTAGTAGGGGGGCGTGCAGGAGGCAGCTGATCGATGTTTCTCATCTATGTTTCTAACTCTCTATTCCTCTCCCTTCCTCTCTGTAAAAAAATCAATAAAATACATTTTTTTTTATAAAAAGAAATTTAAAGTTTAAAAAACTTTGGCTCTCCAAAGAAATTTCAATGGTTGTCCTGCCGATATTTGCTCTGTGGACTGAGGAGTTTGTCCTAGGGATAAAAGACCATTGAGATAAACTAGTAAAAATACAGGATGTCCCCCCCGCAAAAAAAAAAAAATGTATACACACTTTGAATAATGACAAAGGCAGCGTTTATTAAAATACATCCTATTTTTTAAAATTGAGCTATCCGCTGTGACAGCGTGTACACATTTTCGGGGACCCACAGTACTTCCAGGGCCCCCACATAGTTCCCCTCCTCCGCTTCTCCTCCTGACGTCATCCTGTATTTTCCAAACGTTCTTGTTGACGTTCTTTAGTGCTAACATTGTTAAGCATCATCGCAGCATAGAAATACTGGGCGGGGGCTGCAGGGAGGTGGGGGAGGGTAGACGGAGGCGGGGTGGTCAGTGGTGATGGACACACCAGACAGTGTACAGACGGTGTGTGTGGCGGCATTACTGCACCCTGCGTCATTCCATGAACCGGCGTCACCCCCATCCATCCCATAAAAAGGTGCGAAAAAGAGAAAGACCCGCGGGTGGCTTCCCCTCGGCCTTCCCTTTAAGACTCGGACCCGCCCCGGAAGGCTGGCCGGCGCGTCACAGTCCACAGGAACCTCTCTGAGGTTCCTCGGCTCGATGAGACGGGCACCCAGATGGCACCGCCAGGCCACGACGGGCTCAGAGGCGGCTGACGGCCGCCAGGAATATGAGGAGAAACGTCACGTTCCCGCAGATGTACACGGCGAGCACCGCCTTTTTAAAGCCGTGGCCCTGGAAGGAAGCGCACAGGTGAGAGCACGGAACCGCTGAGCACCTAGGCGTTTGTCAACCCTCCAGAGCAGCGGTTCTCAACCTGTGGGTCGCGACCCCTTTGGGGTTGAACGACCCTTTCACAGGGGTCGCCTAAGACCATTGGAAAACACCTATTCCCCATGGTCTTAGGAACCAACAGACCGCTCCTCGGTGTAGCAAGGTGTAGCCATGTCGTTGACTGTTGTCCTAGGAAGACTGTGGCCCATGCTACACCACGATTCCAGACAACATTTCATGTATTTGTCATTAGAAAGAAATATTTCACAATATATAATTACATATTGTTTTTGTGATGAATCCCTATGCTTTAATGATGTTCAATTTGTAACGAGGAAAATACAGCCTGCCTATCAGATATTTACATGACAGTTCATAACAGTAGCAAAATGACAGTGATGAAGTAGCCACGGAAATCGTTTTATGGTTGGGGGTCACCACCCCATGAGGAGCTGTCTTAAAGGGTCGCGGCCTGAGGAAGGTTGAGAACCGCTGCTCTAGAATAAAAGCCTCCTATGCTGTGTGTCTAGTCGTCTGGTCGGCCGTCCGACCAATCCAAGCACAATGTGCTAAGGATATGCTAAGGCAGATCAGCCACTCGCTGTGACGTGCGCTGACCACCAGGGGACAGAGAGTTGGCTGGTCGATCAGTTGCTAGGACGTGCACTGACCATCGGGGGCAGACGCTCCCACCGGTAGGTTAGCTTGCTGCTGGGGTCCGGCCGATGCCGACTGAATGAGATAGGCTGGACCCGCCCTGAAGCCCCTCCCACGGACCCTCCCCAGCTGTCAACCTCCCATGTCCCTCCCTGGTCCCGATTGTGCACCCGTGGGGTTTCTTGGCCCAGCCTGCGCCCTCTCGCAATCTGGGCTGAGGGACCCCCATCCCTTTCTCCCCCTGAGTACACTGGGCCTCCAGTCAAACTATGAACAAGAAGGACTTACCTCTGCCTCCGCCATGCTGAAGGGCTGCATAATCTGAATCCTGGTGTCATCCAGTATTTCAACTGCCAAGAGCAAACACCTGGGTTGGTAAGGCCCGTGGGTGTGCAGGCGGACCCTCGCGCAGCAAAGCCTGATGGGTAGGGTTTGCGGGCTCTGTTCTCCCAGGACATTCCCAACATCCCCGGTACTAAGGCTCTCACACCCCGGTACGGGCACTTAAACCTGCTCTCTCTTGTACACGATTCCGACCAGATCAAACCCCTAACCATATAGGGTGAAGTATATATTTTTTCTTTTCTGTTTTTATATTTTTTATTGATTCCAGAGAGGAAGGGAGAGGGAGAGGGAGAGACAATCATGAATCTGCTGCCTCCTGCAGGCCCCCCACGGGGGATGGAGCCTGAAGCCTGGGCCTGTGCCCTTGACCCGGAATCGAACCCTGACCTCCTGGTTCCTCGGTCGATGCTTAACCACAGAGCCTCGCCAGCCGGGCTGTCCCTGTGTCTTTTAAACAACAAGCCCCCGCTCTGTGGTCAGCAAAAGCCCCACATACAGACAGTGGTACCTCAAGATACGAGTTTAATTCGTTCCGTAACCTTGAGGCGTGGGAAACTATGAGACGCTCGAGTCACATTAAACTGGTGGGTCGTGTGCAGCCGGCCGATCCGCGCGATGACTCCTATCTCAAATACTGCTCGTATTTCAAAGCAAACATCGCTCGCTCGACGGCTCGTGTCTCAAAAATCTCGTATATAGGGCACTCGTATCTCGAGGTACCACTGTATGGGTTCCCATCAGGAACCAAAAGTGCAGGAGTATTCCGCTCCCAAAAGCCACGACGTCTTACATTAGACGAGGAAGAGACTGTGCTTGGAGAAGGCCGCCTGGACTTATCCCTGGGGGGTCTCGGAAGAGGGGGGCTGACAACTAGACAGGACACCAGGCACACAGCCCAGACTCCACGCTCAGCTCTCCCCTCAGGGGGGGCTCCAGGGCCAGCGCCCGGCTGGGGACAGTCGCTGGGCAGAGTCAGCCCTTCCCACGTGGCCCACTCGAACTCTCGGAAGGGCACAGCTGTCTGCCGCCCTGCCCTGCCTCCGGGCACCCCTGCTTCCTCCGTCTCAGGGTCCCTCTCACCCCCAGGCACATGGGCTCCCTGGGCCCACTGCCTCCAGCCAGAGCAGTGCCACGCATGTCCTTACGAAGCAGACAGACCCCCTGCAGCTGTGGTCTGTCCCTCCTGTGTACCCACAACTCACCATCCCGACCAATGCGAACGGGAACGGCAGGCAATGCCCCCCCTCCCGCTCCCACCCTGCAGACTCGGGGCAGGGGTGTGGAAGGGGTCCCAGGAGCCATCCCCCCACTGAGCACCAGGAGGCTGGCCGCCCGCCACAGGCTCCGGGGACAGAGATTCTCGGGCGGCGGGCTCCACGGGCGGGTACCTTTGCGGGAGAGCCGGTACGTATGCACCTCCAGCAGGACCTCGGCCCCCACGTGCCAGGCCACGAAGCCCAGCATCGCGTAGGTTTTCCACGGGCCGGGCAGGGCCAGTCCCGGCAAGTCCATCCCCAGGAACATGGCGGCCACTGCGGGCAGAGGGGGCACAGAGACGCGTGACTTTCAGGGCAGACGCCACAAGAGGGCGGGGTGTCGCGGGGAAACGTGCTCAAAGTGTGGATGTAGAGACAAAGGGAATCGCGACGGGAGGCCCGAGAGTTGCTCTGTGTCCCTGGTCTGAACATGAGGCTGGGAGGGTCAGAGGAGAGTGTGGCCATCTACCGATGCTCAAGAAACAGGCGTCGGCCGAAACCGGTGTGGCTCAGTGGATAGAGCGTCGCTGCGGACTGAGGGTCCCAGGTTTGGTTCCAGTCAAGGGCATGTACCTTGGTGGCGGGCACATCCCCAGTGGAGGGTGTGCAGGAGGCAGCTGATTGATGTTTCTCTCATCGATGTTTCTGACTCTCTATCCCTCTCCCTTCCTCTCTGTAAAAAATCAATACAATATAAAAAAAAAATTAAAATAGCCGAAACCAGTTTGGCTCTGTGGATACAGCGTCGGCCTGTGGACTGAAGGGTCCCAGGTTCGATTCCGGTCAAGGGCATGTACCTTGGTGGCGGGCACATCCCCAGTAGGGGGTGTGCAGGAGGCAGCTGATCGATGTCTCTCTCTCTCTCTCTCATCGATGTTTCTATCCCTCTCCCTTCCGCTCTGTAAAAAATCAATAAAATATATTTTTTTTAAAAAAGAAAGAAAGAAACAGGCGTCCACAGGTCGCAGGTTTCAAGTTGCGTGTGGAAGGGAGGCCAGTACGGAACCAGCGAGGGCTGGGGGCCCCTCTCCACCAGGAGCCCCACGGAACGCGTAAATGAGGGGAAGAGGCGCCAGCTTAGGTCCTTGTTGCCAAGGCAGCAAAACACGGCAAAGTCAGACCCGACTCTGCAAACCGCTCCCGGCTGGGGGTCGGGGGGTACCATCCCTGGGGAAAGGCCTGGAGACAGAGGCCTGGGACCCCACCCCCCTGCCAGGCCCAGCTCAGCCCGGCTCACAATGACCCTCCACTTGAGCTCCTGACCCAGCTAGCTGCCAGCAGCGTTTATTCTGCTTGCAAAGGCAGAAGCTTTAAAATAAAAAAAAGTCTTAAAAGGCAAGTTCTAACGTCATTTCGAAAACCTCCTGCTTAATGCTGAAATAATGACTGGAATAGCTATCTCGAGGAATTACTTTCTGGATTTCCACGTTTACGGCTGATTTCTGCTCAGCAACCCATTACCCCGATTACCAGTGCACCGAAAACGCCGTTCCGCCCAGTGACAACGGGCATCGCGGGCAGCCGACCGGCCATCACACGTGGATGTGGGCATCGCGGCCACTTACCCGCCACAATTCTAGCAGCCGTGCCCATCGCCCAGTGCGTCCAGTTAAACAGGTGCCTCCTGCCGCAATAGAGAGGCGAAAGGGTCCTTAAAGGGGACGGGATGACAGTGAATCCCGCAGAGAACCCCCTCTTGCCCAGGAATGAGACCTCCGAAAGCTACTTCAAGCTTCTAAGTAAATAGAATTGATTGCTGAATTTCATAAATGGAGATGCTTTCACTTGAGAAGAGATCCGTGTGCCGTCCCATGCCCGGCCCGTGAGGAGCGCCACGCGTACCTGGGGTCGTGTATCGGTGGCCTCAGGACCGCCAGCAGGGGCTGCAGGACCGCCAGGGCCAGCACCACGCAGCCGAGGTAGGGGTGGGAGCCTGCATGCTGAGCAGAGCGACCCCACGTTAATGCTCTCGTTCCCGCCCTCGGTTCAAACCCGCCAGCTAGAAATAATACACATCTATGCGCTCTTCATGCTTTCCTGTAGCTTTAAACATTGGATGACGGTGAGAACAACAGTGATGTTGATGATGACAATGATGATGGTAATGACAGCGATGGAGGTGATGATGGTGGTAGTGGTGGTGATGTGATGGTGATGATGGCAGTGATATTGGTTATGGTGGCAGTGATGGTGATGATGTGATAATAATGTGGTGATGATGGTGATGATAATGGTGGTGGTGGGGATGATGGTAATGATGACAGTGATGTGATGGTGGTCATGATGATGATGATATTAATGATGGTGATGGTGGTGATTATGGTATTAGTAGTAATGATAGTGATGATGATGATGATAGTGACAGTGATGTTGGTAATGATGACAGTGATAGTGATGGTGATGATGGTGATGATGATGATGGTGATGGTGGTGATGATAGTGATGGTGGTCATGATGGTGGTGATGATAGTGATGGTGGTGAGATGGTAATAGTAGCAATGATGGTAATGATGAGGATAGTGACAGTGATATTGGTAATGATGACAGTGATAGTGATGGTTATGATGGTAATGGTAATAATGGCAATGATGGTGATGGTGGTCATGATGGTGATGTTGATGATGGTGGTTATGATGATGGTGATGGTAGTGATGCTAGTGATGATGGTGGTGATGATGGTGATGATGGTAGTAATGGTGGTGAGATAGTAATAGTAGTAATGATGGTGATGATGATAATGATAGTGACAGTGATGTTGGTAATGATGACAGTGATAGTGATGGTGATGATGATGATGGTGATGGTGGGGTGATGACAATGATAACACAGGCACCAATCACTGAGCATCTCCTTCACACCAGCACACACTGCACATACGCTCATGTCCACGTTTGGTTATGAATAGCTCATTGTTAAAAACGGGGGAACGGACCATCAGAGACACCAGTAACATGTCCAAGGACGTGGTTGTGGTGTCACCCACGCACAGAAACGCCGTTCTGCCCATCATCTGAGCATAAAACAGCGATCTCCTCTGACCCGCCGGTGAATTTCAATGGACACCAGTGAAGAGGTACTCACGCTACTCCAGCC
>JAAGEH010000394.1:1250400-1265130 GCA_011751065.1 Lasiurus cinereus
AAAAAAAGATGAAGAAGGATTACTTCCTCAGAAGAGAAGGCATGAAAAGACTGTGTCAGGACCTGAAACAAAACGTCTTAAAATAATAAATAATGGCCCTGATGGGTTTGTCTCAGTGGGTAGAGCAGCGGTTCTCAACCTGTGGGTCGAGACCCCTTTGGGGGTCGAACGACCTTTTCACAGGGGTCGCCGAAGACCATCGGAAAATGCAGATATTTACATCACGATGCATCACAGTAGCAACATTTCATGGTTGGGGGTCACCACCACATGAGGAACTGTATGCAAGGGTCTCGGCCTTAGAAAGGTGGAGAACCACTGAGGTAGAGCGTCGGAAGGATCCCGAGTTTGATTCCGGTCAGCAGTGAGGCAAATAAATGATGGAGCACAGATTATTTTTAGAATACAATGTGTGTCAAAAAGGATAAAAATAATTAAGAAATGTGATGATATATATATATATATATATATATATATATATATATATATATATTTCTTTGGCCCAAACAGAAATACATATTAGACCACAGACCACAAGGCAATCCTTTCCAAAAAGATGTAACTCGATAGGAAACCAGCTATAGCATCTAACCCAGCGGTCGGCAAACTCATCAGTCCGCAGAGCCAAATATCAGCAGGACAACGATTGAGATTTCTCTGGAGAGCCACATTTTTTAAATATAAACTTCTTCTAACACCGCTTCTTAAACACAGACTCGCCCAGGCCGTGGTCTTTTGGGAAAGAGCCACACTCCAGGGGCCAAAGAGCCGCAGGTGGCTCTCGAGCCGCAGTTTGCCAACTACGGATCTAACCAAAATGCAAGAAAACCAAAAATTAACCATGGAAAGCAGAAGGGCAATGGTCCCCCTGGATATTTATAAAGCGACTTTCCTAGCTCTTCCGGCTTCTTGTACCGGCCAGAAATTCACTTACATCGTAAGCCTGTGGCCTTATAGCATTGTTGACCCCACCTTTGCCTCGTTTCTAGGGACACGAAGCTTAAAGGCCAACCAAAATCAAGATGGAAACGGGCTTTGAAAACTCTTTACCCACCAGTGTAAATGTTTTTAAAATGGGGGGAAGGGAGAAGAGAGAGAAGAAGAAAACCTGGAAAAGATGGTGTTTATCAATACCCAGCACTTCTATGCTGCCCTTAAAAAGAAGGAATTCTTACCATTGGCAGCAATCTGGATGGAACTGGAGAGCCTGGTGCTAAGTGAAATAAGCCAGTCAATGAAGGAGAAACACCACATGATCTCCCTCATTTGTGGATAATAAGGAACATTATAAACTGATGAACAAAAGGATAGATACAGAGGCAGTCAAGCATCAAACAGACTGTCAAATGACAGTGGGAAGGTTAGGGAGAGGTGGGGGAGATAAGAGATCCACCAAAGGACTTGTCTGCATGCATATAAGCACAACCAATGAACACAAGACACTGGGGGGTGGGGTGTGCCTGGGAGTGGGGTGACAATGGGAAGATATGTACACATGTAACACAATAAAAAAAAATTTTTTTAAATACCCAGCACTCACCCTCCGTGGCTGCGCCAGCTGCTAGAAACACGTAGTAGCTCGCGTTCAGGTCAAATCTGTTCTTAACCCCAGGAAGGGAGATGTTTCTTCTGAAAGAGCATTGCAGGCCGCCATCCTCCAGCCTCCAGGCCATGTCCTCGAGGGTGTCCTACCCGCACACAAGCAAGGAGTCTCGTCAGCGAGTCCCCAAGATTAGCCAAAAGGATGATGTGATTGCAGTCCTGCCCCGTCCGCGTTCCTTCCTCTGCGGCCCTCTGTGCACGCTCGGTCTGCACTGGCCTGGTTTCTCCACTCCCCCTTCGGAGAGGACAGCGAACACTCTCTCCCTGTCTGTCTTGACCTCACTTGGCAAAAATATTATTTGTACCTTAAGCCAAAACGCCCAAATGCCTCTCCCCTGAAGGGAAACGTTGGCAGACATAAAAGACTCCATCTGGCCGAAACAGGTGTGGCCCAGTGGATGGAGCGTCAGCCTGAAGACTGAAGGGTCCCAGGTTCCATTCCGGTCAAGGGCATGTACCTTGGTTGCGGGCACATCTCCAGTAGTGGGTGTGCAGGAGGCAGCTGATTGATGAAGCATCTAAAGGAAGTTCAACGCTGTATTTTGTAAGTCCTTAATAAAAATCAAATCGTATTTGCTATTTTTTTCTCTCTCACCGATGTTTCTAGCTCTCTCTCTCTCTCTCTCTTCCTCTCTATAAAAAAACAATAAAAATAAAAAAAGACTCCATCTGGCCACTAACACACAATCAAAAACATTGAACAAACAATAGCAAGTAGCCCTGGCCGGTGTGGCTCAGAGGATAGAGCGGCGGCCTGTGGACTGAAGGTTCCCAGGTTCGATTCCCGGTCAGGGCACAGGCCCCGGTTGCAGGCTCGATCCCCAGTGGGGGGCGTGCAGGAGGCAGCCGATCCATGATTCTCTCTCCTCGTGGATGTTTCTCTCTCGCGCTCCCTCTCTTTTCCTCTCTCTCTAAAAGAAAGTCATTAAAAACATTTTTTAAAAACAAACATCGTGTTGCACACCTTACATACACATAAACTGTATTAAATCGATGTGTATAGCTAGTGAAAAATTAAGGGAAAGTGCCGAAAAGCTTCCTCAGAGTGTGATGAGAGAGGAACCCTCACGAGGCCCCTGCTCTGGATGCTACCAACTGTGGGTTCGGGGATCCCCTTGCCACAGAGACCGGCCGCTGTGAGCCGCGTGGCCCAAGCGGGGGAGGGGCCGGGCCAGGGGGAGGTTCCCAGAACTTTGACACCTACCCAGGGGTCCAGGGCAGGGTGGCTCCGCCCAGTCAGACGGGCAGGTCGGATGCTCACGGTCTGGTCCTCATGAATACACAGGTACGCGTCATCATCGCCCTAGAGGATGATAGGAAAGGAGAAGCATCTAAAGCAGTGGTTCTCAACCTTTTTAATGCTGCGACCCTTGCATACAGTTCCTCATGGGGTGGTGACTCCCAACCATGAAATGTTGCTACTGTGATGCATCGTGACATAAATATCTGCATTTTCCGATGGTCTCAGGCGACCCCTGTGAAAGGGTCGTTCGACCCCCAAAGGGGTCACGACCCACAGGTTGAGAACCGCTGGTCTAAAGGAAACTCAACACTGTTTTTTTAAGTCCTTAATAAAAATCAAATCATGCCGAAACCAGTGTGGCTCAGTGGATAGAGCGTCGGCCTGCGGACTGAAGGGTCCCAGGTTCAATTCCGGTCAGGGGCATGTACCTTGGTTGCAGGCACATCCCCAGTGGGGGGTGTGCAGGAGGCGGCTGATCAATGTCTCTCTCTATCATCGATGTTCCTAACTCTCTATCCCTCTCCCTTCCTCTCTATAAAAAAATCTATAAAATATATATTTTTAAAAAAAGATCCAAGAACAACCCGTTAATCTTACATTCAATGCAGAATCAGCCCAGCTCGCCCTAACTGGTTTGGCTCAGTGGATAGAGCATCAGCCTGCAGACTCAAGGGTCCCAGGTTTGATTCCGGTCAAGGGCACGTACCTTGGTTGCGAGCACATCCCCAGTGGGGAGTGTACAGGAGGCAGCTGATCCATGTCTCTCTCTCATCAATGTTTCTAACTTTCTATCCCTCTCCCTTCCTCTTTGTAAAAAATCAATAAAACATATTTTAAAAAGAATCAACCCAGCTCAAGGCGAGAGATTGGGCGTCGTGTGAAGGAAACCAGGAATCGGCAAACCACAGCACCCAGGCCCCGTTCAGCCCCGTCACCCACCCTCCTTCCCTCCCTCTTGCCCCCCTGCCCCTCCCTGCAGTGGAACAATAGTTCACGCAGGCCGAACGCCACCCCCTCGGATGTGGCGCGAGGTACCCACCATCCACCTGTCGTGGGACAAGGCGAAGGACAGGTAGCCGGGGCTGGGGCCGCTCATCTCCACCCGCACCGACCGGCCGTCCCGCGTGAAGGACAGGAAGAGGCAGGCGCGCTCCGCCGCGGGGTCGCAGGCCGAGGGGCTCCGCACACAGAACTTGCTGCTCCCGCAGCCCGAGGCGCTGACCTGGGGAAAGGACAGGGAGGGAGGGGCCTCGCCATCAAACCGGCGGCTCACCCCCAGGGACTGGCCAGACCTCCCCCCCACCCCACCCCACTTTTTCAGAACAGGCCCCAAACCAGGGGACAGGAGACGGGCCTCTAATTAGAAGTGACCAGAGCCATCTTTCTCAAGGTCACGAACTTTCCCACGTCACTCATGTTAATGAATATTTGGAAGGCGCAGAAGCTGGACTGTCATTGTGCTCCGGGATTAAAGTCCCTTTCATACACAGCATAGTTCACGTTCATTATGCTCCCCAGAGACGTCTCGGGGAGATGCTGAGAAGCTTCTCAGGGACTGTTGACGTCCACAGGGAATGTTGCCTTTTGGGGGTCCTCCCGGTGCCAGAGGTGGGATTTTTAAAAAGCAAACAAGCAAAAACCTTTGCAAAATTGTATGTTTAGCCGAAACCGGTTTGGCTCCGCAGATAGAGCGTCGGCCTGCGGGACTGAAAGGTCCCGGGTTCGATTTCGAACAAGGGCAGGTACCTGGGTGGCAGGCACATCCCCAGTAGGGGGCATGCAGGAGGCAGCTGATCGATGTTTCTCTCTCACTGATGTTTCTAATTCTCTATCCCTCTCCCTTCCTCTCTGTAAAAAAATCAATAAAATATATATATTTTTTAAAAATTGTATGTCTAGCCGAAACCAGTTTGGCCCAGCAGATAGAGCGTTGGCCTGCGGACTGAAAGGTCCCAGGTTCGATTCCGGTCAAGGGCAGGTACCTTGGTTGCAGGCACATCCCCAGTAGGGGGCGTGCAGGAGGCCGCTGGTCGATGTCTCTCTCTCTTAGATGTTTCTAGCTCTCTATCTCTCTCCCTTCCTCTCTGTAAAAAATCAATACAATATATTTCTTTAAAAAATTGTATGTTTAGACCCTGGACTCTGCTTCTAGTATCTGGTTCCAAGCGGGATAGATATTAAAATACTAGAAGAGCCCCGGCAGGTGTGGCTCCATTGGCTGAGCATCGTCCCAGGCACAGAGAGGTCGCAGGTTCGATTCCCGGTCAGGGCACCCGCCCGGGTTGCAGGCTTCATCCCAGTAAAAGGCCCTAGTGCTGCAGCGAGGACCTCCCTAGGGATCCGCCCGCTGCCACCACCACCGCTCAGGGCCCCCCGAGCTCGGAGCCCCAGCTCCCAAGGAGGTGCTCCCCTAGATGCGTTTGGGGGACCACGGGAGGCGACTCACTGGTTTGGGGAGACGGGACACGGCGGGTGAGGCCGGCGAAGGCGTGGGGGTTGCTGCAGGCGTGGAGAAGGGCGGGGCCTTCGGCTGGGAGATGATGGGGCTGGGGATCCTCACCCAGTAGCTTTTGTACTTCTCCACCACCGTGGCCCTGGGCGCAGAACCGGGGTCAGCCGGAACCCCGCGGGCCCAGCAGGCGGACCCAACCCCCAGGGGTGAGAGGAATTCAGAAGGGACACCCGACTCAGGAGAGCCTTCCAGGTCTCTGATGGCTGTCTCCCCACCTCCTCCCCCTCCCTTCTCCTCCTCCTCCTCCTCCTCTTCCCCTCCTTCTCTTCCTCCTCTTCCTCCTCCCCTTCCTCCTTCCTTCCCCTCCTCTTCTTCCTCCTCCTCCTCTTTTTCTCTTCCCCTTCCCTCCTCCTCCTCATCTTCTCCCTCCTCCTCCTCTTCCCTTCACTCCCTCTCCTCCTCCTCTTCTTCCTCCTCCTCCTCATTTTCTCCCTCTTCCTCCTCCTCTTTTCCTCCTCCCCCTCCCTCCTCCTCCTCATTTTCTTCCTCTTCCTCCTCCTCTTTTCCTCCTCCCCCTCCCTCCTCCTCATTTTCTCCCTCTTCCTCCTCCTCTTCCCTTCATCTCCTTTTCCTCCTCTCCCTTCTCCTCCTCCCTCTCCTCCTCCCCCTCTTCCTCTTCTCCTCCTCCTCCTCTTCTTCCTTTCCTTTCTCTTCTTCCTCTTTCTCCTCTTCCTCCTCCCCCTCGTCCTTCTCTTCCCCCTCCTCTTCCTCCTCCTCCATCTCCTCCTCCTCCTTCTTCTCCCTGAGAGAGAGAGAGAAGGAAGGAAAGAAGGAAGGAAGGAAGGAAGGAAGGAAGGAAGGAAGGAAGGAAAAAAGGAAGGAGGGAAGGAAGGAAGGAAAGAAGGAAGGAAGGAAAGAAGGAAGGAAGGAAGGCCAAACAGCTGCTTACATACTAAGGTGGTGCTGTCACCGCCAGCCCCCCACCGCCACCCCCACCCCCACAGGAGAGAGCCCGCCAATCGGTGCAGAATGGCACAGGCCGAGGCTGGGGGACTGCAGGAGCGGCAGGTCCCTGTACTCACAGAAACAGCACGTGGTTGGGGGCGCTGCTGGGGGCGTCCCAGTAGACCCTCACGTCGGTCTTCTTGTGGGCGTGGGTGTGGCTCACAGCCGACCCCTGTCACACAGGGAAGCGCCATCAGCCCGGAGGCCCCGCAGGGCAGGCACCTCTCGTGTGCACAGGAAGGCACGCATCAGTGCCAGGCCGGGCCTCTGGCAGAGACCGTGTACGTAGAGCAGGCCTGGCCCCAATGCATCAGGGTGCCCGGGAGCCCAGCCTGGCCGCGGGCTCTGTGACCCAGCCCCGTCCGCAGAGAGGCCAGCATGGGTGGAGCATCGACTTATGACCAGGCGGTCACGGTCTGATTCCCAGAGCTCAGGCCCAGATGGCCGGCTCCATCCCCAGTGGAGGGCGTGCAGGAGGCGGCTGATCGATGTCTCTCTCTCATCGATGTTTCTAGCTCTTTCTCCCTCTCCCTTCCTCTCTGTAAAAAATCAATAAAATATATATTTTTAAAAAGAGTTAAGCTGAAACCGGTTTGGCTCAGTGGATAGAGCGTCAGTCTGCGGACTGAAGGGTCCCAGGTTCGATTCCGGTCAAGGGCATATACCTTGGTGGTGGGCACATCGCCAGTGGGGGGCGTGCAGGAGGCGGCTGATTGATGTCTCTCTCTCATCGATGTTTCTCACTCTATCCTTCTCCCTTCCTCTCTGTAAAAAAAATCAATAAAATATATTTTTTAAAAAGAGTTAATAGCACATGAACTATGAGGAGTCACACACTCTCCCATCTCCTCCTACCTTTCCTAGGGTGCTCACGTGTAAAGCAGATTGCCAGTAGTAACATGGCGGGGGTCGCTGGGCATCTATGTAGATCAGTGGTTCTCAACCTTTCTAATGCCGTGACCCTTTAATACAGTTCGTGTTGTGGTGACCCCCAACCATAAAATTATTTTTGTTGCTACTTCATCACTGTCATTTTGCAACTGTTATGAATCGTATCTGTGTTTTCCAATGGTCTTAGGCGACCCCTGAGACAGTGTTGTTCGACCCCCAAAGGGGTCGCGACCCACAGGTTGAGAACCGCTGATGTAGATGTTTGCATGACATGGGTGATCCGTTTGTCTCGCCCCCGCCACCCTGTTGGGAAAAGGCCCGAGGAAACAGACAAATCCGGCTCAAGCCGGACACCAACCTGTGTATCTCCGCAAGTCAGGAGCTGGGACACCTGGCTGTCAATCAGCGTGAAGGAGCCAATCGGAGCGCCGCCCAGATCCTCAGCATCCCGGGCCTCGATGAGAAAGCCCTTGAACTCTGGCCCCGTCAGAGCCACTGTGGGCAGACAGACAGACGGGAGGGTTGGCATGCCCAGCGGACGGCTGGAGGGAACGAGGCAGGGTTCGACGGCTGCTCACACCCAGAGCCCTCTTAGCAGCCACACACACAGACGTGGGGCACGGGGTGAGGAAGGCGGCATCTGCAAACAGGTGAGGGGACCTCGGTGGGTCTGGGGCGCCAATAGCAGTGGCCACTCGGGGTGCAGCGGCAGGATGGACCTCGGCCTGTGAACACAGAGAACCCCCGGCCGTGCACGCGGTACCTTCGATCTGGTCTCCCGGCGTGAACGTCGTCTGGGCCACGGCCAGGCGGTGCACGGGGTCGGGGAGCGGGGCGTGGCCGTGCCTGGGCACCATGTCCCCGCAGGACTCGGCCACTTGGCCGTGGGGGTAACTCGCCACCAGGCCGAGGCGCAGCAGGAGCAGGAAGGCCCGGGCGGCGCGTCCGGGAGCCGCCATCTGCACGGGGAGATGGAGGGGCGTGATCGCCGATGTTATCTCCGATGCAGCCGCGATCAGCGACAGCAGCTTCCACCGCGGGACAGGGGAGCCGGGGAGCCCCCTGCTTCCAGGGTCAGCTCACCGAATCCCCAATGACTGGCCCCAGAGGAGGCAATACTGGAACCCCAGCTCTACCGCTTACGACGGTGAGACCCGGAGCAGAGCCGCCGAAAGCCTGCCCAGCCTCATGGTCTCCTGCCCGCGGTGCAGGAGGACGAAGACACAGCTGGGAGGCTGACCAGGAATGACCGGGAATGACCGGCTCGTCCGGTAAGACCAGAGGCTGTCCTCCCCGTCACCCCGGCAAGCTCAGAGAGGTGCTGCTGGATGCGGGTGCCGCCCCCTGTTCGCCTCCAGCCCCGCCTCCGACCCCCTGCGCTAACCCTGAAGGCACGGGGTGGTGAGGGGAGGAGAGGGACATTTAATTGCAGTCTTGGAAAGTGAGGGCCGGCCGAGACCGGTTTGGCTCAGTGATAGAGCGTCGGCCTGCGGACTGAAAGGTCCCAGGTCCGATTCTGGTCGGGGGCATGGACCTTGGTGGCGGGCACATCTCCAGTGGGGGGCGTGCAGGAGGCGGCTGATCAATGTCTCTCTCTCATCGATGTTTCTGACTCTCTATCCCTCTCCCTTCCTCTCTGTAAAAAATCAATAAAATATATTTTTAAAAAAAAACAAAAAACCTTAGCTTGAAAGCGAGGGCCACCGACCACCAACAGCAAGAGGCTGTCTTTGTGCCCCGCAGCCCCGAGGCCTCGGATCAGGAAGCGCCAGGGTGAGCAGGTGTTTCTCCGGGCGTCCAGGCGGGGCGCCTCGGGCCAGCAGCGGCCTGACAGGCACTGGCTGCTCTCCATCAGCCCGCCCTCCCCTGTACACAGCTAACCCAAACCCGCAAGTCGCCCCAGGCCGGGACGGACAGGCCGGGACAGGTGACCAGCAGTAAAAAGGCAGCACGTAGGCAGGCCGAGGGTGGGGAGAGCCCAGAAAGCAGCTCATTCTCATAAAAACGGAGTTTCCGCCCGGCTGGCGGGGCTCAGCGGCGGAGCATCCACCCATGAACCAGGAGGTCAGGGTTCGACTCCCGGGCAGAGCACAGGCCCGGGTGGCAGGCTCGATCCCCAGTGTGGAGCGTGCAGGAGGCGGCCGATCCATGATTCTCTCTTAGCATGGATGTTTCTCTCTCTCTCTCCCCCCTCTCCCTGTCTCTCTAAAATCCATAAAAATATATATTTTGGGTGGAGTTTCCTACAGCATCGATCCGTTACAGGCAAAATAGAAGCGCTCTCAGAATCACAGGCATAGATTAGGCTTTGCTAATCATGAAAAAGAAATCGTGCAAATTACAAACAAACCCCCACCCTAGAACGGAGCTGACACGCAAGAACCCTGCTCGGCCCCAGAACAGCGGGCTGCACACGTGGCCAGCCCCGCACCCGACACCCGCGGTGAGCATCGGAGCCACAGCCCTGAGTACCCCTCTCTCCCAGGCCCTGTGCACCCCTCTCTCCTAGTTAACAACCACGCTGGGTAGGCCCCCAGTCAGCGATGAGCTGGAGCAGTGCCTCGTTCATCCTCTGAGAACATCAGAGCCCAGTTCGGGACTGCCCTGTGGGCTCCGAGGAGGAGCGGAACCCCAAAAACGGGTCCTTACGACGGGACCGGAGTTCAGGACAGTCACTGCGAGGAACGGGCCTGTGCGGCTTCCCGCTCAAGCATGGAACCCGGAGAGGGAAAAGCAGAAGACGGGGAGGGAGGTGACTCAGAGACGCCTGCCTGCCCGTCACTAGGAAAATAGGACACGTCCTAGCCGGTGTGGCTCAGTGGACAGAGCGTCGGCCTGCGGACTGAAGGGTTCCGGGTTCGATTCTGGTCGAGGGTACAGGCTCGGGTGGTGGGCTCGATCCCGAGTAGGGGGTGTGCAGGAGGCAGCCGATCCACGGCTCTCTCTCCTCATGGATGTTTCTCTCTCTCTCTCCCTCTCCCTTCCTCGCTGAGATCAATTTTTTTAAAAAGTTATTTAAAAAAAGAAAGGAAACATGACCAAGTCAGTGAGGGAGGAAACAAGAGCAAGTCCCCGGCTCCGGGTCAGGGCCTGACTGCTCAGGGGCGGCTCCGTGTTCACACCCGTGGCCAGCGATGCTTCCTTCGCACGGACACGTTCATGGCGATGTCCCTCGGCCTGTGAGCCGCAGGTGGCTCCCGAGCAGCGGTTTGCCGACCGACCCCTGGGTGAGAGAAAGCGCATCCATGCCTGCGGGGAGCTGTGCGGCCTGGGATAGGAGCGCTCACATCAGCGTGCGGTCCGTCCTCCGTCCGAGAACGGCCTGTCCTCACGGACAGACGGACAACCTCGTGGCAGAAACGATCTAGAGCTGGAGGCCCCTGCTCTTTGCCAGCCCAGCCCCTAGGGCCTGTCACCTGTCCCGGTGCCCGAGGCACCACCCTCCTGTCCTTCCCCCGCCCTCAGCCGGCAGGACCCGTGGCCTGTAATTACCCCGTGCCTGCTTTCCCACGCCTGGATCCCTTCCTCCCACGTCATCCGTGTCCTTCTACCCACGTGAGCCAAAGCAGACGTCTGTGGATGGCCCGCTGCTCCCCGCTGCTCCCCATTGCACCCCGCTGCACCCCGCTGCTGGCGGGACTGGAATCAACACTCCCACGGGTCCAACCCGTCTCTGCTGAGCTGGCTCAGGTGTGACAGGCAGCCCGGACGCCTCGGTGGTCCCGTTCGTTACATTTCCACACCACACCTCTGTTCCCGCCCCCGAGAGTTGGGGGTGGGGGAGGCAGGCAAACTCCACAAGGAGCCGCATCGCCGACGAGCAAAGTGAGGGGGGCATGACTGTGGCAGAGGCTCAGGTGCAGGGGCCTAATCCAGAAGGTGAGGTCGTTCTCCGAGTCAGGGGTGGGGGGGAAGGCAGGGATCTCGCTCAGGAACCAGAGCTCCTGCAGAACGAGAGGTATTTCCCAGCCGGGTTTCAGTTCAACGGCTACAAGCACTAGGATGTCCGTAAATCCGAGCGGCCCCGTATTTCCCGCCACTGCCCGTCCCCCATTAGCACGTGCTCTTGCAATGCTCCCCTCTTTCGTCCTTACCCCCAGCGCACAGCCTCCCACAGCAGTCCAGACCCTGGCTCCCCACTTCCCCGGCATTTTAACTCCCACATCCTACAACACCGCCATATCCAGGCCCTGGCCGGTGTGGCTCAGTGGATAGAGCGTCGGCCTGCGGACTGAAGGATCCCGGGTTCCATTCCAGTCACGGGCATGCACCTTGGATGCGGGCACATCCCCAGTAGGAGGTGTGCAGGAGGCGGCTGATCGATGTCTCTCTCTCATCCATGTTTCTTTTTCTTTTCTTTTTTAAATATATTTTATTGATTTTTTACAGAGAGGAAGGGAGAGAGAAAGTCAGAAACATCGATAATCAACAGAGAGACATCGATCAGCCGCCTCCCGCACACTCCACAGTGGAGATGTGCCCGCAAGCAAGGTACATGCCCCCGACTGGAATCGAACCTGGGACCTCTCAGTCCGCAAGCCGACGCTCTAGCCACTGAGCCAAACCGGTCTCGGCTCCCATCAATGTTTCTAACTCTCTCTCCCTCTCCCTTCGTCTCTGTAAAAAAAAAAAAAAAATCAGTAAAATATATTTTAAAAAAATAAATAAATAAAATAAGAAAACGCCACCAACCTCTGCGCCCGAAAACAGTGTGGCCCCCCCCCACGCCACAGACCTGGGCCGAGCCCCGGGGTCACCTGAGGGACCTCGGGCAAGTGGCCTGGGCCCAGCGGGCCTTCGCTCTCTCGCCCTGAGAGACAGCGGGAGCCCCGTCCAGGTTTCCGTGGAGACGGCAGAGCCCCTGTGCAGCCTCCACTCGGTGCCCGCCGCAAAGCGGGTCCCCCACTGCAGGCGGGCCTGGAGCCCTCGGCGTGGCTCAGTGGGTAGAGCCTCGCTCAGCCTGCGGGCCAGAGGGACCCGGGGCACGTCCCTCGGTGGGCAGGCTCCACCCTGGCCAGGGGCCCCGGTCAGGATGCGTGCAGGAGGCAACCCGTCCAGGTGTCTCTCTCACGTCGATGTTTCTCTCGGTCTCTCCCTCTGCCTCCCACTCTCCCTAAAGCAGTGGTTCTCAACCTTCCTAATGACACGTCCCTTTAATGCAGTTCCTCATGTTGTGGTGACCCCCAACCATAAAATTATTTCCGTTGCTACAGTTACGAAGTAGCCACGAAAATAATTTTATAGTTGGGGGTCACCACAACATGCCCTAAAGGTCAACGGCGAAACATCCCTGGGTGTGAGGATTCACAACAACAAGGTGGACTGAAATGTGGCCCAGCCCCACCACCTGCGGGACCCCTGTCTCCTCAGAGCCGCCACCTGCTCCCTTTCCGCTCCTGAAACCCTCTCCCCTTTCCCTCCCACTACAGCGGTTCTCAACCTGTGGGTCTCAAACAACACTTTCACAGGGGTCGCCTAAGACCATCGGAAAACACAGATATGATTCATAACAGTTGCAAAATGACAGTGATGAAGCAGCAACGGAAATAATTTTATGGTTGGGGGTCACCACCCCATGAGGAGCTGTCTTAAAGGGTCGCGGCCTTAGGAAGGTGGAGAACCGCGGCTCCCACAGCTGGAGACGTGCCTTTGGGCGGGTTCCTGGAGGCAGGAGGCGGCCCTGTCCAGCGTTATGATCTCAGGTCACAGGAGCCCGCAGCCCCCATGAACCGTGAACCCCGTGAACCGTGAACCCCGTGAACTGTGAACCCCGTGAACCGTGAACCCCGTGAACCGGTGGGGGACCTGGCCGGCCTCATCCCTTCACACAAAACCGTCCCGAAAGGAAGGCTGGCTCCTGAGGTCAACCAACCGGCAGGTCCGGGCCTCCTCCCCGCCCCACCCCCGCCCCACCCACAGGCAGCTCCCGCCCTCCGCCTTGTAAAATCCAGAGGAAAAAGAAAATCTCTGAGTTGAAAGTGTTAGCTGAGTAAAGAAATGGGCCGGAACCGGTGTGGCTCAGCGGATAGAGCGTCGGCCTGCGGACTGAAGGGTCCCAGGCTCCATTCCCGTCAAGGGCATGGACCTTGGTTGCAGGCACATCCCCAGTTGGGGGGGTGTGCAGGAGGCGGCTGATCGATGTCTCTCTCTCGTCGATGTTTCTGACTCTCTATCCCTCTCCCTTCCTCTCTGTAAAAAAATCAATAAAATATATTTAAAAAGCCGAAACCGGTGTGGCTCAGTGGATAGAGCGTCGGCCTGTGGACTGAAAGGTCCCACGTTTGATTCCGGTTAAGGGCATGTATCTTGGCAGCTGATTGATGTCTCTCTCTCTCATCGATGTTTCTGACTCTCTATCCCTCCCCCTTCCTCTCTGTAAAAAATCAATAAAATATATTTAAAATTAAAAATATATATATATATTAAAAAGAAAGAAAGAGCCGAGACTGGTGTGGCTCAGTAGATAGAGCATCGGCTTGCAGACTGAAGGGACCCGGGTTCGATTCCGGTCGGGGGCATGCACCTTGCTTGCGGGCACGTCTCCACTACTGGGGTGTGCAGGAGGCGGCTGATCGATGTCTCTCTCTCATCGATGTTTCTGACTTTCTATCTCTCTCCCTTCCTTTCTGTAAAAAATCAATAAAATATATTTAAAAAAAAAAAAGAAAAAGAAAGACAGACTCCTGACAGCTCACTTACAAACTGAAACACCCGCATTGCCCCTGGGGCACATGGCCTGATACCAAAAAAAAAAAAAAAGAAGAAGGGCAGAGGTCACAGCCTGGCTCTGGGAACATCTAAAGCTGCACCGGGGTGTGTGTGTTGGGGGGGGGGAGAGCTAAAATTCCTGCCTCCCAGGACACCGAAACACACACACACACAGGTGAGGCCCTGAGTCACCTTCACACAGGTGGCCAGGCCATTCGGGGAGACCCTGAGCGAGTCCCTGTGGCTTGGAAGGCAAAGCACCAGGCAGGCACGCAGGCGGCTGAGCAGTCACTGAGTCCGGCTCCGGCTCAGCCTCTTCTCCTGGGGCAGAGCCCCGGGACCGGCTCAGCCTCGCTGGTCCGGGGCGCTCAGACCTCCACACGGGCTCCCGGCTCCCAGAGGAGGCGGTTTGCCCACCAAGTGCCCTCCCCGGTTCCCCACGGCCCCGAGACCCCACCCGTGCAGCCCCCCGGCTGAGTTCGCTCGGGCAAACGTTCCCCCCGTGGTGGCGGGAGCTGGGGCAGGAGCGGGAGGGACAGACGCCCTTACCTTGGGAAGGCGGCGGCCGGCCAGCTTCCGCCTCTGCCACCGCCGCCGGGATCGCATGGCAGCCGGGGGTGGGGCCACGGAGCCCCACTGGGATGGGGAACCTCTCCCCACCCAGCCCCCCGCCAGCTGCGGCTGCAGGACCGCGCCCTGGAGGGCTCAGGGCTGGGAGCTGCGCGTTCTGTTTTGCACCAAGGAACTTTCTTTCCTTTTCTCTTCTTTCCTTTTCTTTCTTTTTCTTTTCTTTCCTTTTCTTTTATCTTCTTTCCTTTCCTTTTCTTTC
>JAAGEH010000394.1:1265230-1281981 GCA_011751065.1 Lasiurus cinereus
CTTTCCTTTCCTTTCCTTTTCTTTCCTTTCCTTTCCTTTCTTTCCTTTCCTTTCCTTTCTTTCCTTTTCTTTCCTTTCTTTCCTTCTCTTTCCTTTCCTTTTCTTTCCTTTCCTTTCCTTTTTTCTTTCCTTTCTTTCCTTCTCTTTCCTTTCCTTTTCTTTCCTTTCTTTCCTTTCCTTTCCTTTCCTTTCCTTTCCTTTCCTTTCCTTTCCTTTTTCTTGCTAACTGGCCATGGTTTTACTTAGGGGAACTAGGTTTTTGTCTTTAGCCATCAGAGCCTTTGCCAATGGGCTAGAGCAGCGGTTCTCCACCTGTGGGTCTTGATCCCTTTGGGGGGGGTCGAACGACCCTTTCACCGGGGTCGCCGAAGACATCCTGCCTATCAGATATTTACATGACGGTTCGTTAACAGTAGCACGATGACCGTGATGAAGTAGCCACGGAAATAATTCTATGGTGGGGGGGTCACTACCCCATGGGGAATTGTGTTAAAGGGTCGCAGCCGTAGGAAGGTGGAGAGCCGCTGGGCTGTAGGAGGCGAAGGCAAAGGAGAGAACCTCCTTGCCCTTCCTGTTTGTTTTTCTGACACGCGAAGGGGCCCTGGGTGTCGGGTGGGTCGTCCCTCCGGCCGGCCTGCCGGCAGCCCCGTTATCCGGGAAGCAGCAGGAAGAGAGAGTCGACGTGCAGAGAGCGGGAACTTTGCATGTTGTTTCCCCGAAGTGGCGGGGTTTTGTTTGTTTGTGAGCCGTGAGTCCTGTCTGGTGCAAGATTCTTTGGAGAGAATAAACATGGGGCGGGGAACGGGGGAGGCACGTGACGTGGGGAGACGCTGATCCCCAGGCTGTGAGTAACACACACGTGCAGCCGGGAGAGGCGGGGGGGAGAAGGGGGGAGAAGAGGGGGACTGTGGGCTCTGAACTCTCTGAATTCTCTCAAGCGAGCGATCAAAGGCACGGTGCAGAGAGGGGAGCGTGCCCGGGCGTCCACCTCGCTCCTTACAGCTGGCCCTGTGAACTGAAGCCCTGGCCCCCGCAGGGTGAGCAGGGGGAGGGGGGACTGGTTCCCAGTGGCTCCCAGGGGGAGAGGTGAGCGAAAGTCAGCGCACCCCAGAGCCCCTGCTGCTCCCAGGGCCCCGGCGCCTGCGGCTGGAGCAGACCTGTCCAGGCGTAGCCCCCCGAGTGGACACTGCATGAGCCCCAAGTGGGGGAGCGAGAAAGAGCCGTGCAGCTAATAGCTCTCTCTGTTAGTGCAGGCTCTCACCTGCAGGAGGAAATGCATTCCTGGTGAGGCTCAGACCGCCCGGACCCCCCTTCCCCTTCCTGCACCCCCCCTCCGTCTCCCGGCTTATCACACCCCGCCAGTCCCCTATCACCGCCTCCCAGCTGCCCGCCCGCTCTCTCCTCCCAGCCACGGCCAGCTGGCTGACTGCAATGTTCCGCGGAGCCTGGACCCTGGGAAGTGGGGCCGCCTGCACCCCACATCAGCCTCCACCTTAGTCCTCAACGTGGGGGTTCGGGGCCTCTCTGACAGTGTCACCACCCGGCCGGGCACGGGGGTTGAGCGTCTACCTATGAACTATGGTTACCAGGAGGTCACAGTTGGATTCTGGGCCAGGGCACAGGCCCGGGTTGTGGGCTCCATCCCCAGTGGGGGGCGTGCAGGAGGCCCCGATCCATGATTCTCTCATCACTGGTGTTTCTCCCTCTCCCTCTCCCCTCCTCTCTGACACCCACAGAAATAAGATGGGGCTGGAACCCAGAGGAAGGACTACAGGAAGGAGTCTTCGGAGAAGAAAGCAGGGGTGCTGCCCACAGACGGGAGGGGAGCACGTGGTGGACAGAAAAAAGGGGCGACAAACACCACTTGTCCCACACACGTACAGGGCGGCCTGCAGGCTCTGAGGGTGAAGCGTGACCCAGAAGCCCAGGGGAGCATGGGGCACACAGGTCCCCCCCCACCCCCTTTATCCCGCCCTGGGAACGGAGACAGGGCTGGGCTGCCCGCAGCACCCCGAGGTGAGGTGCAGGCGGGGGCAGAGTCCCTTCCCACAAGCCTCTGCTGCAGGGACCTGCGGGCTCAGGCGGAGCGGAGCTGCTGCTGAGGCTTCGACCAAACCCGGCGAGCCAGCCCGACGGGGCCTAGTCACTCCCTGGGCCGTGCCAGCTGCACCGTGTGGGCCGCGCCAGGAGCGGGGAGACGAGGAGGCGGGGAGATGGGGAGACGGGGCGCAGGAGGGGGGGCAGGGGACCGGCGAGTCTGGCCCAGTGAGTCAGGATGGAGCTGGAGCTGGGGTGCCTTTTCATGCCACAAGCACCACCCACCCCCAAGGGGCTTCCCAGACGCTCCAGGCAACGCCCAGCTCCTCGCCTCCTTCCCCTCCTGGGGTGCCCCACCCCCGCTCAGGTGGAGGAGAGTTCTCACCAGGCATGGATCCCAGGCTTCAGAGGCCACTGGGGCCATTTTTGAGTCTCTGCCTCACACTGACTTAGGAAAACCAAGCCACTGGGGTTTGCGGGGGCCCTGGAGCTGCCTGGCCAGAGGGCTGTTAACGCAAAAAAAAAAAAACAGAGAAACCTGCAAAGAATTTGGCGAGTTTATTGGAACCAAACTGTCGACATAGGCCAGGAAGCAGAACCACAAGGAACGGAGATGGCGCTCCAGAGACAGGCGGGTAATATCTGTATTTATTATCCGTTGCCATCAAAGGAAGAACATGGGTGGGTGACATGAAACCCACTGGTGATGGATTAAGACAGTAAATCAAGCAAAGCCAGGGTGGGGGGATTGGGGGTAGGGGGTGGAAGTCCTGGGATTGGATAGAAGGTAAAACAATAAGACACACACCCAGGTGGGTGCAGGAACAATGACCATGACAATGAAGGAATGTGTGGTCTCTGTCCAGGCGCCCAGCACATCTGGTTGTGCCCCAAGGGCTCCAGAAAAAGGGAAATTACAAGTTACTCAGACTCTACTAGGGTGTGTGATCCTGGATGCAAAGACAGACAGGCTCAGCGAAGGTCAAGGTGAAGATACCGGCCTAGGAGGTAACTGCCCACCATCCCTGCGTTTAAAGTTCAATTTCAGACCGTCCTTTGTGCTGACTGGAGGTCTCTGCGTTTGCAGACCGCCCTGCAGGCCTCCCCTGGGCTGTCAGGTCAGCAGGTGACCCCTCTGGTCCACAGGGCCGTCAGAGAGAGGCGTGTTTGACCTCGAAGCCGCGGCTCTGAGTCGGAAAGCACAGGGACCTGAAGGGACTGGCAGTCAGCCCTGGCCACACCAGCGGGCCAGGAAGCCCAGGTTTGGCATCAGTAACTGTGACCGGCCACCTGGGGGCAGCAGCTGCCAGGAAACGGAGTAAGACCAACTCAGGGCCCAGTGACCTTCCTGCCTGGCCAGCCAGAGTGGCTGTTTTCTGCCTGATTATTGGAAACGAGACGGGGGTTGAAAGGAAATGAACTCCCCTCCATCCTGTCCTCTAGGGCTGGGCCCCCTGCCTAAACCCCCTCCCTTTGCTGGGAGTGGCCACAGGTGTGCCAGCCATGAGCTAGCTTCCCCGACGACGACCACCGCCGCCCGAATGGACCAATGAAGCTCCAGGAACACAGCGAGGGTCCTCATCAGGCTAAACCACAGAAAGACCCTAATTCAAGTGACCAGTCTCTGTCACCCTCGTCACTTCCCTAAGCCCTCCCAATGATCCTACCCCATATAACACATTGTTCCCACCCGGCTCGCTCTGTCCTCTTGCTGCTGCGCCAGAAAGAGGCTGGGATCCAAACCCGGGTTTGAATAAAGACTCTTTGCTTTCGCATTGGAAAAGGCTCCTTCGCGGTGGATTATTGGGGACCCCGAACTCTGGGCATAACAGGGTGACTGGTATCTTTCTACCCACCCCCACCCCCAGCACCACCCACTCAGGTCACTGGCTTCCTCCCATAGCTCCTAGGACAGCAGCGAGGTCGTAGGCAGGGGCGGGGGGCCTGAAACAGGTACTGGGGAGACGCCTCCTGAGCAGGTGCGGTTCTGGGGCTCCCTTCCATTAAACCAGGCTTTCCGCCTGCTCTCGGGCGGAGTGGACTCGAATGGGGGACTCCCACAGGGAGAGAAAGTATCCAGTAAAAGGGGGTGGGAGGGTGTCGTGTCTACAAACAAGCCATGTGAAGGCGGAAGCCTGGCCAAAACCGGTGTGGCTCAGTGGATGGAGCGTCGGCCTGCAGAGTGAAAGGTCCCAGGTTCGATGCCGGTCAAGGGCATGGACCTTGGTGGCGGGCACATCCCCAGTGGGAGGCGTGCAGGAGGCAGCTGATCGATGTCTCTCTCTCATCGATGTTTCTAGCCCTCTATCCCTCTCCCTTCTTCTCTGTAAAAAAACGAATAAGATATATTTAAATAAATCAATTAATAAATAAATAAATGAGGAGGAAGGCTGGAGCCATGTACATGCCTACACACACACACACACACACACACACACACTCACATGTTCACATGCACGCTCACAGAAGCTCAGCGTTAGCCTGACCCAGTCAGAGCAGATAGATCAGACATGGACGAGACAGGACCAAACCCAGTGGATCGAAGTGTGCCAGGGAGAGTCGTACTATCAGAGAAGCTTGGTTACCTGTGCTGAGGTATGAACTCAGAAATATTTTTAAATATATATATTTTATTTCAGAGAGGAAGGGAGAGAGAGAAACATCCATGATGAGCGAGAATCATGGATGGGCTGCCTCCTGCACATCCTACACTGGGCATCGAGCCCACCATCCAGGCCTGTGCCCTTGACCAGGAATCGAACCGTGACCTCCTGGTTCCTAGGTCGATGCTCAGCCATGGAGCCACACTGGCCGGGCCCCTCACCCGGATTCTTGTGATGTGCCTCTGGCTACCCTCCCTGCTCACACCTTTGCCCTCCTGCCGACTGCTGGCCTCCACGTTGCCACAATCTCTTCTGAAGCCCCGGGGGTGGGGGGCTGGTGTCCCCCAGAGTAAAGCCAGGTCCCTCGAATCATCCTCAAAACTCTAAGCGCAACCGGGCTTCCTCCTCCCTCTCTGACCTTCTCCCCTCTTCGGCTCCGGCCAGGCGGGCTGCTCAGACTTTGGACTGACCGGCGGGGTGAGCACACAGGACGCTGGACAAATAAAAGGGGGGTTCTGGGGGGGAATGGGGGGCGGACCAGAACTGCTCCCCAATAGAGGCCTACACATCTCCCGGTCCTACGGCCCGAGGGGCATGACCCCTGCCCCCGGCTGGCAACCCAGCCTTGGGGACGTTCTCTAAACACTGGCGTCTGCAAAGGTCTCGCGGCTGGAAGTGAGAGGGCCAGCACGCTGCTCTCTCCCACACCCTCGGCCAGCCCCCCCTTTCCCCACCCCCATCTCATGGGCCACAGCTGTCCGCGGAAAGCTGCCAACAGGACAGTTAAAAATAGAGGCGCCCTCCAGGAGCCGCTGTGCGCGGCCGCCGTGTTTGTTTGTCAGCTCGGTCGTCTCCAAGCGTTCTTGCTGGGGAACCTGAAAGGAAGTGGGGAAAGCCGTGTACCCTTCCCGGATTTCCCCAGTTTCGGCCTAATATTTTCCAACATGTCTGCACGTGTCTTTATCCACGGGGGTTGATATGACTGTAGTGCTCGTCCGAGTCAGCGTTTAGCTACTCCTGTTTTTCACTTATATTCATGGCACTAAAATGCCTTGTTCTCTTTTTACGTATAAAGCTAGTGGCCCGGTGCACGAAATTCGTGCACATTAAAAGGGGGTTCATTAGAGGAAGTCATTGAATATTGCTCTTTGCCCGTCCTCTATAATGGAAGTGTCAGAGATGAAAGAAAATCAGCAAAATGTATATGAAAACCTCCCTCCTGTCAGTCTGGGGTGCACCATGGGATCCAGAGTCAAGTCCCCGCCCCCCCACATGTACCTCAAAATTGCATGAGAGCCAGACCCAGATACTCCCCCTCCCCCCACATTGGGCTAGATCCAGACCCGGCCAGTCCCACCCGTGTCAAACCCTACTGAGCAGGGGGTGTAGCCTCAGGTCCCCTGGCCCGGCGCCAGGATGGGGGACGTGGCCTGAGGTCCCCCAGCCCAGACCAGGGCAGGGGGTGTGCCTTGAAGTGCCCCATTAAGCCCTGCCAGGTGGGGGAGGAGGGGGCATGGCCTCAGGTCCCTTGGCCTAGCACCTGGGCAGGGGGTTCGGCCTGAGGTCCCCTGTCAAGCCCCATAGGGGTGGGGGAAGGCGGAGCCTCAGGTCCCTGCTGATTGCTCATGAAGGCTCCTTATGGGAATTGGCCTCAGCTGTGGGTGCAGCCATCTTTGTGACGGAGTGATGGTCCATTAGCATCTCCCCTCTTTATTAGCTAGGACGTATTTTTATTGTTTTCAGAGAGGAAAGGAGAGGGAGAGAGAGAAAAACATCTATGAGGAGAGAGAGTCATTGACCAGCTGCCTCCTGCATGCCTCCTCTTAGGGATGGAGCCCGAAACCTGGGCATGTGCCCTTGATGGGAATCGACCCCGGGACCCTTCAGTCTGCAGGCCGACGCTCTGTCCACTGGGCCACACCGGCTGGGGCTGACCCTTGTCCTTGTCCATAGGTGGATGACAATGAGAGTTTTGTTGGCACGTCTCAAAATGCACTGACTACAACAACCTGAGAGAGGAAAGGAAAACGGTGGGGAGGGGAGGCTGAGTCTGGCTTCTCCCAGGACAGCGGACAGGTAATCCCTGGCTCCCGGGGGGCCCGCCGGCTCCGGCTTCTGTGCCGGGAAAGGCAGTTAGTGACGCGCAGAATGGCCGCCAGTGTGTTTCAGCAGACTCCCCTCGCTGCCTTTCCTCATCACCCGGCGGTTTCGAGAGGAAAGGGAGAAATGGGGGACACGGTTTGCGGGGGAAGCGGCATCTTACGAAACAGAAACCACGGTGCTGCTGGCACGACCCGCTAACGGGGTGCCCTGTACCCCACAGAGAGCGTTTCTGAAAGGCGCTTCCGGCACAGAGGCGAGAACAGCACAGACGTAGCCCCCTCAGGTTCAGAATGGCGACGTGTTCCTGAGGGTTTTTTCCTTAAGGGAAAAAAATATATAGGAAAAAAATATATAGGAAAAAATATATAGGAACAGCCAAAACCGGTGTGGCTCAGTGGATAGAGCGTCGGCCTGGGGACTGAAGGGTCCCAGGTTCGATTCCGGTCGGGGGCATGTACCTTGCTTGCTGGCACATCTCCACAGTGGGGTGTGCAGGAGGCGGCTGATCGATGTCTCTCTCTCATCGATGTTTCTAACTTTCTATCTCTCTCCTTCCTCTCGGTAAAAAAATCAATAAAATATGTTGAGAGAGAGAGAGAGAGAGAGAGAGAGAGAGAGAGAGAAAGAGGGAGGGAGGGAGGGAGGGAGGGAGGGAGGGAGGGAGGGAGGGAGGAAAGGAAGGAGGGAGGGAGGGAGGGAGGGAGAGAGAGAGAGAGAGAGAGAGAGAGAGAGAGAGAACAGCCGAAACCGGTGTGGCTCAGTAGATAGAGCGTCGACCTGCAGACTGAAAGGTCCTGGGTTCGATTCCGGTCAAGGGCATGTATGTACCTTGGTGGCAGGCACGTCCCCAGTGGGGGGCAGGCAAGAGGCGGCTGATCAATGTTTCTCTCTCATCGATGTTTCTAACCTCCTATCCCTCTTTCTTCCTCTCTGTAAAAAAATCAATAAAATATATTTTAAAAAAAGAAAGAAAGAAAACAAAGAGAACAGAGGAGAGGAAAGGTCCGGGAAAGATTTCCCCGCGATTGGCTGAGAGTTCTAGAATAAGGTCACGCGGACAGAGAGCCACTGCCGGGAGCAGGAGACCCAGGGTCCCCCACATTGTGAAAAGCAAATAAAACAAAGAGCTGAATGTGGCAGAGAAAGCTACAAGTCATCCTTCGGGCTTAAAAAAAAAAAAGAGATGTTTTTATTGGTTTTTAGAAAGAAAGGAAGAGGGAGAGAGAGAAACATCGACGAGACGAGAGAACATCAGTCAGCTGCCTCCTGTGCGCCCCCTCCTGGGGATCGAGCCTGCAACCCTGTGACCTGTGACCTCCTGGCGCAGGCGATGATGCTCCACCAGCAGCACCATCGGCCGGGCGGGGCCTCGTTTTTCACCGACCCGGAAGCCACTACACACGGGCAACCCCGAACTCGATCGCCTTTCGGACAGAACTCAACAGTGGGTGCTGTCTGTGTCTACACCCGCAGCCCAGCTCCAGCCCCAGCAGTAAGGATGCTGTCGTTTGCCTAAAAGTGCTGTAACCAGCCCTGGCTGGTTCGGCTCAGTGGATAGAACATCGGCCTGTGGCCTGAAGGGTCCTGGGTTGGGTTTCTGGTCAAGGGCACAGGCCCGGGGTTCCATGCTCGATCCCCAGCAGTGGACGTGCGGGAGGCAGCCGACGATCCGTGATCCACTCTTCCTCACTGATGTTTCTCCCTCTCCCTCTTCCTTCCTCTCTGAGATCAATAAAAAAATATATATCAGCGGTTCTCAACCTGTGGGTCGTAACCCCTTTGGGGGTCCATCGACCCCATCACAGGGGTCATCTAAGACCATCAGAAAATACAGATATTTACATTACGATTCACAACAGTAGCAAAATGACTGTTAGGAAGTAGCAACAAAAATAATTTTATGGTTGGGGGTCACCACAACATGGGAAACTGTATTAAAGGGTCGCGGCCTTAGGAAGGTTGAGAACCACTGATATATATACACTTAATAAAATAAATAGTATTGTCATTAAGGCTTCTGTGAGCACATTTGCCCACTCAGATGGACTCTCCTCCTAGTCATGCCCTCCTGGATGGGACCCCAGGCCAGCTCTGAAATGATTCTCCAATAAAACCAGCTGTATGGCCACATCTGTTCCCTTTGTCGCTGTGCGATTTCCCCTAACCACTGAGCGACACCGGCCAGGGCTGCCTCACAGGGTTTTTTTTTTTTAATGTAACTGTACCGTGTTTGAATGAGTGCACCAATTCTTTCCTGAAGAACCTTGAAAGTAGTGGTTCTCAACCTTCCTAAGGCCGAGACCCTTTAATACAGTTCCTCATGTGGTGGTGACCCCCCACCATAAAATTATTTTTGTTGCTACTTCATCACTGTCATTTTGCTGCTGTTAATGAACCGTATCTGTGTTTTCCAATGGTCTTAGGCGACCCCTGTGACAGTGTTGTTCGGCCCCCCAAAGGGGTCTCGACCCACAGGATGAGAACCGCTGCTTTAAAGGAAGGAAATGAACGCTTATTGGTGTGTTTCCCTGGAACCACCTTGCCAGGACCCGCGGCCCATACTGCATCCCAGGTGCCGGCTCACCCCCTGCGTCTGGGGGTTCGCCTCTGGCCCATCGCCCGGCACACGGGCCACGCCAACTCGACCCCTGGGCCAGCCAGCAGGTGAGCGAGCCCCGCGGCGGCCGCTGTAAGGGGAGAGGAGGCTGTTTTTCACCGCCGCGTTAAAATAGATTGGCCTTTGTGGCTTCACCCTGACCTTTCCGCCGCCTCACCGACCGGCCGGGCCAGCAGCAGGCCGGCGTTCCGGGAAAGGGGGTTGCGTTGGCCACCAAGCAGAGGGGGAGACCTCGGGCACCCCTCGCCGAGGATGGGCCACCTGCCTTCGCATCCCCCCCACCCCGTGTGGCCACCCACTCCGCCCGAGAAGGGCTGTCTGTCACCTTAGCTGCTGAGAACGGAACAACGGGACGTGGGTCGACCGGGCTTGGGTACAAGAACGCCCCCCACCATCCAGGGCGTGGTAAGCGGGCAGCCCGGCTTCCCATCCAAACTCGGGCCACCGCGGCTCCCGCCTGCCTATTTCCAGAACACTCCGTACTGACGCCCGACGGTACCTTAGCCACAGGGAGGTGACTGCACGTGATGCCTTCTCTCTTATGAAAGGCGAGGGAGGCAGGGCAAGGGATGGACCGATTTCCTCTCCTTGTCTCCCAGGATGTTTCACGAAAGTTACTCATTTTCTTTTCTTTTTTTTAATATTTTTATTGATTTTTTTACAGAGAGGGAAGGAGAGGGATAGAGAGTTAGAAACATCCAAGAGAGAGAGACATTGATCAGCCGCCTCCTACACGCCCCCCACTCGGATGTGCCCGCAACCAAGGTACATGCCCCCGACCGGAATTGAACCCGGGACCCTTCAGTCCGCAAGGCCGACACTCTATCCACTGAGCCACACCGGTTCCTGCTACTCATTTTCTTGCCACACCACAGGCGAAGATCTCTAATCCCAGCCCGGCCCGTGTGGCTCAGTGGTTGGAGGGGGTAAGAAGGACAAGGAGGGGAGGGGGAGAGGGGGAGACCACATGGAAGAAGAAGGAGCAAATGATCTGTTCGCAAACCGTAGGATCTTACAGTAGAAAACCCTAAAAATTACACACACACACACACACACACACACACTGCTAAAACCAATAAGTTCAGCCAAAACTGGTGTGGCTCAGTGGATAGAGCGTCGGCCTGAGGACCGAGAGGTCCCAGGTTCGATTCCGGTCAAGGGCATGTACCTTGGTTGCAGGCACATCTCCAGTGGCGGTTGTGCAGGAGGCGGCTGATTGATGTCTCTCTCTCTCATTGATGTTTCTAACTCTCTATCCCTCTCCCTTCCTCTCTGTAAAAAAATCAATAAAAGATATATATTTTTTAAAAAATCAACAAGTTCAACAGGATACAAAGTCAATGCACAAAAACAAGCTACATTTCTATACATTAACAATAAACCATCTTAAAGGGAAATTCCATCGACAAACGCACCACAAAGAATGAATACTTAGGAATTAGCTTAACCAAAGAGACAAAAGACCTGGATTATGAAAACTACAAAACTTGGTTAAAAGACATCAAAGAAAACCTAAATACATGGAAAGACATCCTATATCATGGTGATTGGAGGAAGATTTGTTAAATGGCAACACCACCCCAAGTAATACATAGTCCCAACGACTATTTTTACAGAAATGGAAAACTCTCTCCTAAAACGTTTGTGGAATCTCAAGGTGTGAGAAGAAACAAGTCATCTTCTCTGTAAAAAAATAAAAAATACAATAGAAAAGCATTTCGGCCACATGACTTGCAGCTCTTGAAAAGGCAAAGGCCAACCCCACCCTTTGAATTAGCCAATCGGGAAAGACTGTACGCCCCGGAGCTCCAATCAAGAGTGAGGGACAGGTCACGTGTGTCAGATTAAAGAGCCCAGCAGCCCGCCCTCTCAGGGTGCACATGCTCCCTCCCAGACCAGGGGCATGCATCCTTCTGCAGGAGTAAAGATGCTCACTCACCCTGCTGCCTGGCTCCCGAGGATGCTCTGTGTTCTGGCAGGACCCCTGATTTGGGGGTTCCCCTTATTTCTTACAGAGGAACCCCCCAATAGCCTCAACGATCTTGAAGCAGGAGAACAAAATGAGAGGCCTCGTGATTCCTAACTCCAAAACTGACTGCCACGTTCATGACAATGAGTGTGGCAAGGACTTCTTGGGTATGGTACACAAAAGCACAGAAAATAATAATAATAATAATAATAATAATAATAATAATAATAATAAAACAAACTGGACTTCGTGGACATGGAAAGCTCCTATGCATTCAAGGTCCCAATCAGCAGAGTGGAAAGGCAGCCCATATTTGCATCGTCATCCATAGGCCAAGAGGTTGCTAAAGCCAGAAAAACGGAGAACTGAATAACGAACACCCAAACAACTTGCTTCCAAGATTGGGAAAGGGACTTGAATAGACAGCTCCCCAAAGAACGTGTAGGAATAGTTCATAGGCCCATGAAAGACCTTCACTATGACTAATCATTCGGGATATGCAGATCAGAACGCCACGAGGCACCACCTCACACCTACTGGCACGGCTACTAAAAAAAAAAAGGGCAGAGCATAGCAAGTGTTGGCACAGATATGGAGTAACCGGAGCCCCTCGCAGACTGCTGATGGGCATGTAAAGTGGTACCGCTGCTGCGGAAACCGGTATGAAGGCCTCCCTCCTCCAAAGCTAGAAATAGAATCACCACCTGACCCAGCACTTCTGCCTCTTAGCGTCCACCCAGAAGGATGGAAGGCGGGGTCTAGAAGAGGCATTTGCACACGCCCATGCGCAGCAGCATTATCCTCAGCAGCTAAAAATGTCGAAGCACAACCCGTGTCCTTGTACACAACGCAATAGAGTCAGCCCGGAGGTAGAAGGAAGTCCTGCCTTTTGCCACACGGACGGACCTCGAGGGCAAAGACGAACGCATATGGAGCAATGCTCTCGCTTATATGTGGCATCTTAAAAAGCTGAGCCCCCTCTCGTCACGAAACCAGACTGCAGTTTTGGCAACTGAGCTAACACACGTGATGGGCTTAGCACCGGGCCTGGCCCCTCCTACATGTTCACTGAATGTTTGTTACTAACTAGTTACAGGGCCTGTCAATTTCAAAGCATTTCATACGTGTTAGTTCTATGTATCCTTAGAAGAGCAAGTCCGAGAAGCGTAGGAACTAGCCGAAACCGGTGTGGCTCAGTGGATAGAGCGTCGGCCTGTGGACTGAAGGGTCCCAGGTTTGATTCCCGTCAAGGGCACGTAGCTTGGTTGCGGGCACATCCCCAGTGGGGGGTGTGCAGAAGGCAGCTGATCGATGTTTCTCTTTCATGGATGTTTCTAACTCTCTATCCCTCTCCCTTCCTCTCTGTGGAAAATCAACAAAATATATTTTTAAAAAAAAGAAGAAAAAGTGTAGGAACTAGAGCACAGGGGGTAAGGGCCTTGCTTGATGCCTGGAGAGAAAGCTTCTCCTTTTCTTTTCTTTTTCTTTTTTTCATATATTTTATTGATTTTTCACAGAGAGGAAGGGAGAGAGATAGAAAGTCAGAAACATCGATGAGAGAGAGACATCGATCAGCCGCCTCCTGCACAGCCCACTGTGGAGATGTGCCTGCAAGCAAGGTACATGCCCCCGACTGGAATCGAACCTGGGACCTTTCAGTCCGCAGGCCGATGCTCTATCCACTGAGCCACACCGGTCTCAGCAGCTTCTCCTTTTCTTCAAAGAACTTCCCCAAACAGACTCTGGGCGCCTCTCCTCTGCAGCCCCTCCTTCCCCGGGGACAGAGGGACTTACCTGGCGGCTAGCTTGGGAAGAAGACCGGGATGGGCTTGGCTCGCTCTGTCCTCCTTCCTTTGGGGTGACCAGCAGCGAACATGACCTTCCCGGTCCTTCTGCGGCTAGGGGTGAGCGGCCGGTTCTGGGGTTTCCTTGGAGCTAGCTCATTGGGCCCACAGACGGATCAGAGCCTGGCGTCTCCACCTAGACTTTCCCAGGGGCGAGGGGCGGGGGCGAGGCGGTTGTGCCAATCCGTTTTCGGTGTGCCAATCGTGGATCCACCGCCAAGCCCAGTGACAGGAAACGGAGGGGTTTGCGAAACCTCTCTCCACGGGGCCGAGCATGTTACGTCATCAGATCCACTCCTTCCCGGGAGACGCTCTTCCAGAGCCTTCCATCCATCCTCCTGCCCCGAGCGGCATTTATTGCCTTGATCGTGACTCAAATGAAGACTAAAGTGCCAGGCAAATCTGCTCTCTCTCTCCCCTTAATAACAAAACGTGGGTTTGGGGTTCCTTTTATTGCTGCCGAGAGGGTGGTGTGTGTGTGTGTGTGTGTGTGTGTGTGTGTGTACCTGGTGGCCGTGTTCTGGCTGATAGGCTACCAGCACAAATGCTGTGTGGTGTTCCCCGGAATTCTCAAAGGGAGGAGGCTCGTCCTGCCTTTCTTCTTCCTCATCCCATTGCCCAAACTTGGACGTGGCTGTGGCTGCAGCCGTCTTCGTACTGTGAGGAGGTCCAGAGAGCAAGAGCGAGGAAGCTGTGGGCAAGTGGGGGGCTGGCCTCCTTGACTGAAACAGCCTTACCTCTGACTTAAGCCACTGTTGTTACCTGTCCCATAGAAACTCAGCCTCAAGCCCTCCTTCCCTGGTCCTCTCTCCCCAACCAGACTGCCAGCCGACACCCCTTCTTCTTTTTTTCTTTTTTTTTAATATATTTTATTGATTTTTTACAGAGAGGAAGGGAGAGGGACAGAGAAGCCGGAAACATCGACGAGAGAGAAACATCAATCAGCTGCCTCCTGCACGCCCCACACTGGGGATGTGCTCGCCACCAAGGCACATGCCCTTGACCAGAAACGAACCTGGGACCTTTCAATCCACAGGCCTATGCTCTATCCACTGAGCCACACCGGTGTCGGCTCGACATCCCTTCTTATGAACCACGGGAGGGGGGCTAAGATTTTGACATTAAGTTACATGTATTTGCAAGGGGGAAATGACTCAGCTTTGAATTGGGGGCCAAAGAATTTTAAAGAGATCTATCCTCACAACGAGGAAGTGGACAGACGTCTTCCCTTGGTGGCTGACAGTCCACAACCGAATTCCTGAATCACACCCCCGTCCCGGGCCGCCCCCCTCGGATTTCTTCCTCCCTCGTCCCCTGGCAGCGTCTCCTCCACTGTCCATCTGGCGGACACTCGCCCCCTGAAATGCAGCTCCCAGAACTGAGACAATCGGAAGTGAAAAATAGACATCACGCTTCTAAGACTAAGCATGAAAAAAAAAAAAAAAAGCCCAGAATCTGAAATATCTAATGAGAAGGTTTTTATCCTGATTGCATGCTGAAATCTTGTTTTCGGTAGACCGAGTTAAGTCAAGTACATTATTAAAATGTCACCTGTTTGTTTTTCCTTTCTCTGATGTGGCAACTTGAAAATTTTCTATTACCTCTAGTACAGTGGTTCTCAACCTTTCGAATGCCTCGACCCTTTAATACAGTTCCTCATGTTGTGGTGACCCCCAACCATAAAATTATTTTTGTTGCTACTTCATAACTGTAATTTTGCAACTGTTATGAATCATATCTGTGTTTTCCAATGGTCTTAGGCTACCCCTGTGAAAGTGTTGTTCGACCCCCAAAGGGGTCACGACCCACAGGTTGAGAACCGCTGCTCTAGTATATCCTGACACAATATATTTCTATTGGAATGTCCTCTCAGGCTAAATAACGTGATGAGCATCTTTATGTTTTTTTTTTAAAAAAAACGTATTTTTATTGATTTCAGAGAGAAAAGGAGAGGGAGAGATATAAACATCAATGATGAGAGAATTGTTGATTGGCTGCTGCCTCCTGCACACCCCCTGTAAAGGAACCGTGACCTCCAGGTTCATAACGTAAGTCCATGCTCGACCACTGAGCCATGCTGGCCGGGCTGCAACCACCTTTGATTCCCTTCTCTCCATTGGCAACTTGTGTAGGCTCTGCCTTCAAAATAGACCCATAATTCAACTTCCCACCACCTCCATTGGTCTACCCACTTTTCACACACACACACATTCACACATGCATGCCTATCTCTTGTATGTGCATTTGAAATAGCTTCCTAGCTGGTCTCTTTGCCTCCTTCCACACCATACCTGATAGTTTATTTGGCTACTAAAGGGCCAGTGCATGAAATTCATGCATGGGGGGAGGGGCATTCCTCAGCTCGGCCTGCACCCTCTTCAATCCAGGACCCCTTGGGGGATGTCCAGTTGCCAGTTTAGGCCCCATCCCGCAGGGATGGAGCTTAAACCAGCAGTTGGACATCCCTCTCACAGTCTAGGATTGCTGGCTCCTAACCACTCACCTGCCTAATTGCTCCTAACTGCCTCTGCTTGCTGGCCTGATCACCCCCTAACTGCTCCCTGCTGGCCTGGTCATCCCCTAACTGCACCCCTGCCAGCCTAGTCACCCCTTAATTGTGCAGAAGGAAGTAGGACATCTGGAAGATGTCAGGTCAACCTGGTTTAATTAGCATATTACCCTTTTATTAGTAGAGATCTGATGCACAGAATTTGTGCAAGAGTAGGCCTTCCTTTCCCTGGCACCTGGGACCCGGCTTCCCTCCAGCGGGTTGTATCTGCCTTAAAACATAGGAGTTCCCTGGGGGCCATGACTTTGTTTCCCCGCTGTGCTCCCAGCATCTCCATGCCTGCCAAAGCCGAGCTTCTCAATAATTAGTCGTGGAATGAACCAATGAGCTGTGGGTTCCCAAACTGTATTTTGGACCGTGGAGCCACTGGTACGGAAAACAACATTTCAGCGCCCTTCGATTTTAGCCCATCACTGCCCTTGGGCCTACAGTAATTCCACAGAGACCAAAGCAAGAATCTTCTCCACACCCCAAACCTTTTGTCCGTTTTCTCACGAGCCTCGGTTGCCCTCAAAAGACTCTGGAAAGTGGGTTCCTCTTCCCTCTAGGTTCCCTAAAACCTCCGTGAGCCCCTGGGCCGAGGCCTGACCTTCTGGCCTAAAATACAGGGTTGTCCCCCACAAAGGCTACACGCTTTCACAGCTGATGGCTCCGTGTTGAAAATGAAATGTATGTTAATAAACACTGCCTTGATAATTACTCAAAGTGTGTGCATACGTTTTTTTGGGGGGCACCCTGTTTGTGCAGCTACAGGCAACAGGGATCCTTGATCTCACAGGATGTTGGGGCTTTAGGGCAGACATTGTGAGCACGGGCGGTGTGCACATCGGCTGTTGGGTTACCAGGCCATGTGGTTGGCTACCTGGTCAGGTGGGTGGTTACCTGGCTATGTTGTTGGTTACTTGGCTGGGTAGCTGGTTACTTGGCCTGGTGGGTGGTTACCTGGCCTGGTGGGTGGTTATCTGGCCTGGTGGGTGGTTCCCTGGCCTGGTGGGTGGTTCCCTGGCCT
>JAAGEH010000394.1:1283065-1310846 GCA_011751065.1 Lasiurus cinereus
CGGGGTTCGCCCGCTGAATCCAGGCCACGCCCCCACTGAATCCGGGGCTCGCCCGCTGAATCCGGGCCACGCCCACATAACCCGTGGCCACGCCCCCACGGAACCCAGGGCACGCCCACTGAATCCAGGCCACGCCCCCACGGAATCCGGGGTTCGCCCGCTGAATCCGGGCCACGCCTACATAACCCGTGGCCACGCCCACCGAATCCAGGGCACGCCCGCTGGATCCAGGCCACGCCCCCCCCACTGAATCCTGGTCACGCCCACGGGCCCCAGGCCACGCCCCCCGCGGCTGGGCCGGGCCCCGCCCTTTGCCCTTCACGGCGCGCCCGGCCCAGCCTGCGGCGCGCTCTCCCGCCGGCGCCGGCCTCCGTGTCCCCGGGGCCGCACGTAGAAGCTGCGGGTCTGAGTAAGTGCGAGGCTCGCGGCGGGCCCCCGGGGCCGGGCCTGCGCTCTATCTATAGCCGCTGCGTCTGCACGGCGCCCCCTCCCCCCCCCCCCAGGGCCTCCTCCTCTGCAGCAGCAGCAGCAGCTGACACCTGCCCCGCGGCCCCTCTCCCCATTGGCGGCTCCCACCTGTTCCCCTGCTTGGAAGGACTCCCTCCTTCGGGCAGAGGTGCCATCTGGAGCTGCCAGATTGCAAAACGCATTGCTTTTGGGTTTTTTATTTATTTATTTATTTATTTATTAATTTTGGGTAGTTTTTTTTTATTTTTTAGGTGTTTTTTTTGGGGGGGGGAATAGAGGGTATTGTGGTGTTTTTTTTTTTAAATTTTAAGGCGATGAAACAGTATTTTGGTTTGGGCTATATCGTGCGTCAAGGGTGCGAGTAGCTAGCTGTCAGGGTGCCTTCTCTGGGGTTTTATGCGTAAGACGGGCTCAGGCTCTGTGCGCTGCGAGGGTTAAAACATACTTAGAACATGTAAGTGTGCCCTGACAGCCCCCGGGGGAGTGTGAGGGCGCCGTCGTCCTCTTGATCCTGATGTGTGTATATGTGTGTTTGTGTGTGTGTTTGTGTATGTGTTTGTGTGTGTGTGTGTCTCAGGGGCCTGCCAGTTCTGCAGAAAGACCTTCCCGCCGCCCGCAGCCAACATGGGAGCCAGTAAGCAGGTCCGGGTTCTGCTTCTGAACGACATGGAGAAGCTGGAAAAGACCCTCTTCCGCGTGGAGCAAGGTCGGTGAGCCAGTTGGCCGGTTGGTGGGTTGGCGCTCTGGGTCTCTGAGTTTTTTTTAAAGTCGTTGTCATAATCCATTTAAAAAAAAAACAAAACAAAGCCCGTTAAGGTGGCTGGGACGTCCCAGGGCCCTGGGAAACTTGATTTGGGCAGAGACCGGGCTGTGTTCTAAAGGGTCCGTCCTGAAAGCCAGTGATCCTTGAGAAGATTTTGTATCAGCCGGGTCGGAACCGGGAGAAAAGAGCCAGTGGTTTTTTGTGGGTTTTTTTGCGTGTGCTAACTTCCCCTTAGCACAGACGTTGGTAAATGGATTCCTGCGTAATTTTTTTTTTCTTCACCTGTTGCTGTAGTTTTGCTCTCGTAGAGGCTTCTAGGTCCCACTCCTTTCCTTTACGGCAGCGGTTCTCAACCTGTGGGTCGCAACCCCTTTGGGGGTCGAACGACCCTTTCACAGGGGTCCCCTAAGACCATCGGAAAACACCTATTTCCCATGGTCTTAGGAACCAACACACAGCTCCTCGGTGTAGCAAAGTGTAGCCATGTGGTTTACTGTTGTCCTATGAAGACTGTTACCCATGCTACACCACGATTCAAGACAAAATTTCATTTATTTGTCATTAGAAATAAATATTTCACAACATATAATTACATATTGTTTTTGTGATGAATCGCTATGCTTTAATGATGTTCCATTTGTAACAACGAAAATACATCCTGCCTATCAGATATTTACATGACAGTTCATAACAGTAGCAAGATGACAGTGATGAAGTAGCCACGGAAATAATTTTATGGTTGGGGGTCACCACCGCATGAGGAGCTGTCTTAAAGGGTCGCGGCCTTAGGGAGGTTGAGAACCACTGCTTTACCGGAATTTGGAATTAGCAAATCCCAGCAAGAAGTGGACGATGACGGATGTGTTACCAAAAGCCTCTCAGCTGCGGAGAAGGTGAACGCTGAAACACAATTCTTGGCCAGATAAAAAGTGGCTTCCGGGCGGTGATCCGCTGATGGTGACATGCATGGGAGCCCTCTCTAAGAGATCAGATTATATGCCTGTCAGATTCAGTCAGCAGGTGCTTCATCTTCTCAGACTCCTCAGTGGAGAAAACATTTCGCACTCATTTCTGCGCGGGTAGTCTGTGAAGTCGAAGCTTCATGCGTGGAAAGGAAAGTGCAGCCCCTTTTAGGCATGTACCAGCTGCACTCCGTTCCTGGTAGACACGAAGGAATTTCCCCCCTCCGTACCTCCAGTTCAGTGTCTGAGAAAATGTCAACCATCCCATGCATGAGTCAGTCCCATGCCAAACCGTCTTCCTCTGCCGCCGCTGGCATCACCACGCACTGCCTCCTCCTCCATTTTGGGCTTTCCTGCCTCTGTGCTTTGCTGGTTCTGATTTTTTTTTTCTACCCTCTTGAGCAAGCATGTCAAACTCATGGCCTGAGGGCCACCACGAATATTTTTGCGGCCCCACCAATATAACGGTATATAAGAAATGTTCTAGGGCAGTGGTTCTCAACCTGGGGGTCGCGACCTCTTTGGGGGTCGAACGACCCTTTCACAGGGGTCGCCTAAGACCATTGGAAAACACCTATATCCCATGGTCTTAGGAACCCACACACCGCTCCTCGGTGTTGCCAAGTGTAGCCATGTAGTTTACTGTTGTCCTAGGAAGACTGGCCCATGCGACACCACGATTCAAGACAAAATTTCATTTATTTGTCATTAGAAATAAATATTTCACAATATATAATTACATATTGTTTTTGTGGTTCATCACTATGCTTTCATGATGTTCCATTTGTAACAATGAAAATGCATCCTGCCTATCAGATATTTACATTACAGTTCATAACAGTAGCAAGATGACAGTGATGAAGTAGCAACGGAAATAATTTTATGGTTGGGGGTCACCACCCCATGAGGAGCTGTCTTAAAGGGTCACGGCCTTAGGAAGGTTGAGAACTACTGTTCTAGGGAGGTGGGGAAGGCTGGGGTGAGGTCAGCAGGGGGAAGAAAAAAAAAAGGAGACATAGGTACCACTCTGTCATACTTTAAACAATAAAAATCTATATTTAAAAAATAAATGAGTAAACACAAAAGCATTAAGAGAAGTAAATAGCCGAAACCGGTGTGGCTCAGTGGATAGAGCATCGGCCTGCGGACTGAAAGGTCCCAGGTTCAATTCCGGTCAAGGGCATGCACCTTGGTGGTGGGCACATCCCCAGTAGGGGGCGTGCAGGAGGCAGCTGATCGATATTTCTAACTCTCTATCCCTCTCCCTTCCTCTCTGTAAAAAGTCAACATAAAATAAAATACGAATAAAAAATAAATCTAGTAAAGCTAAGTAAATAAATTTATCCAGTTATCAATAAAAAAAGAAACGTTCTCGTAAAAACTTCCTCACTGAATATTTACAACATCCTGTTATGCATAATTACGCATAACGAGCTCCCGCGTTGGCTAATGACTGATGACCGGAGTCGTGTTGTGGTCATCTCCCTTACACGCGAGCAGGCGCACCATTTCTCTCCACTGACACCCGCAGCGATTTTATTTTAGCAGCCGGTGGCCACATCCTTAGTCTGGGACTGACGTGTTCGGTGTGCACCACAGGAAATATTTAGCTTTCGGGGAACATGCAAAATAGGTTTAAGTGCATGACACGTATTAGTCTGTGAGGTTATTCAGTGTCTGGTGAGTTAATGTTCAAGAAAAAATATTTAAATATTCATTTCTATGAAAAAGTTCTGTTGTTCTGTGTTAACGATGACTCACGTGTGTCAGCCCTTGGTAGCCAGCCTGTCTCTGTCGCAGTGAAGCTACGCTTCTAGGAGGACAGAAGCTTTGTGTTTTGCGGCCACACACCCGCAAACCTCGCTAACGTGGCCCGGGTCCGCCTTGGCGTCTGACACGCTTGCTCTGCAGCAGTGGCTCTCAACCTTCCTAAGGCCGCGGCCCTTTAAGACAGCTCCTCACGGGGTGGTGACCCCCAACCATAACATTATTTCCGTGGCTACTTCATCAACTGTCATTTTGCTACTGTGATGAACTGTCATGTAAATATCTGATAGGCGGGATGCATTTTCATTGTTACAAATGGAACATCATTAAAGCATAGCGATTCATCACGAAAACAATATGTAATTACATATTGTGAAATATTTATTTCTCATGACAAATAAATGAAATTTTGTTTTGATCGTGGTGCAGCATGGATAACAGTCTTCCTAGGACAACAGTCAACGACATGGTGACCCTTTGCGACACCGAGGAGCGGTGTGTTGGCCCCTCAGACCATGGAAATAGGTGTTTTCCGCTGGTCTTAGGCGACCCCTGTGAAAGGGTCGTTCCACCCCCAAAGGGGTCGCGACCCGCAGGTTGAGAACCGCTGCTCTGGAGGGTTTCTGCAGCGTGGTGGTGCCTCTTGCTGTGTCCTCTTCACCCCCAGTTCCACTGGCTGGCTATCTGTCTCTGCAAAGGGATGGTGCTTGAGGTCCCCTTCTCCTGCTCTCAAAGGGCTTGGCACCCCAGGGTTCCCTTTGGAAGGAGGCCCAGGGCCTCGGGAGCCGGCGAGTCTCGGGGCGAGAGGAGGGAGCTGGACAGTCCCCGGTCCCTCTGCTCGCAGCCTGTGGGACCTCGGGGAGGTCACATGCTTTCTGAACTTCGATCTCTGCGGCTGTGACGTGAAGGGATCGACCTGCTCTCCCACCGGGCTGGCTTTGGAAGTCTCAACCCATCGAGGGTGATCTCCGTTCCCCAGGAGCTGGAAGGTGTTGGTGGCACCACGCCTGTCTCTTCGGGCCCGAGGTCCTGGGCTTCGGCCTGAATTAGGGGACAGAAGGGCCTTCAGGGAGCTCCATTCGGATGGGCCTGAGTCCCGGTCCACGGCCGTCACCAGCCCGTTCTCAACCCTTTACCTCCACGCTCCTGGCTGGTTGTTAGGGATGTCTCCGCATTTCCATAGTCCCAAGTCCCCTCTTGAACAATTTCTTCTCTTTAACTGCAACTTCCCTCTAAACCGTGCAGTTTCTTCCCTATTTCTCTTGCTCCCTGGTAGGTAACGAACTGCTTTTCCCTTGCTGCTTTCAAGATTCTCTCTTTGTCTTTTGCTCTTGGCGTTTTAAGGATGGTGTGGTCCTCTTTGGGTTCCTTCTGTTTGGGGTTCTGTGCGCTTCCTGGACTTGGAAGTCTATTTCTTTCACCAGGTGGGGGACGTTTTCAGTCATTGTTTCTTCGAATAGGTTTTCAGTATCTTGCTCTCTCTCTTCTGGCACCCCCACAATTCTGATGTTGGTACGCTTGAAGTTGTCCCAGAGGCCCCTTACACTATCTTCATATTTTTTTTTTATTCTTTTTGCTTTTTGCTTTTCCAGTGGAGTGTTTTCTGCTTCTTTGTGTTTCAGATCTTTGACTTGATTCTTGAGTTCCTCTAGTCTGCTGTAGGTCTCTGTATAATATTTTTTATTTCAGTCAGTGTATGTTTAATTTCTAGTTGTTCCTTTTTCATCTCCTCTTGGGTCTCGCTAAATTTATCCATCTTTTCTAGGAAATTCTTGAAAAACCTTATAACCGTGGTTTTGAACTCTATATCCAGGTGTTTGTTTTCCTCCATGTCTTTAGGTTGTGATCTGTTCTTTTGTCTCCGTATATTTCACTGCTTCCCTGAGTTGGTAGAGTAGCTGTGTGTGCTGGGTGTCCTATGTGGCCCAGTAGCTCTGCCTCCCCAGTTACCCGAGGTGGGCACTCTTGGTGCACCCCTTTGTGGACTGTGTGTACAGTCTTGTTGTAGGTTAAGTCTTGATCGTTGTTGGGATCACTGGGGGGAATTGACCTCCAGGCCAATTGGTTGTGTCAGCTGTGTCTGGGCATGCATGCTTGCCTCCAGACCTCTGCCTTTCTCGCGTGAACCTTTTGAACTTCCAGACCTCTGCCTTTCCGGCTCCCCTGAGTTTCCTGTGCTTTAGGGACCTGTATGAGTCTGGGTCCCCAGGGTCTCGCCCGAAACTGGGGTTCAGTGCAGTTGGACCTGGATTTCAGTGCTGTTGGGAGGTTCAGTTAGAGAACACCAGAGGCACTTTGGCACACCCCCAGAGCTCCGTCTTTCACGGCTCCCCTAAGTTTCCACGCACTCCTTCCTTTTCACAACAGTCCAGACTCCCCTTATGATCTCGCCAGGAGCTGGGGTTCAGTGCAGTCGGGATTTTCCGTCTCCCTCCCGCTAGAGGAAGCCAGCCAGACCCTCCTCCCCCCATCCTCTCCACACGCGTCTCCATACCTCAGCTTTTTGCAGCTCCTCTGAGTCTCGTGAGCCCCTCTCTTTCCCTCTAGTTGTAGACTTTCCCCTCAGCCAGCTTTCCTGTGGCTCTGGATGGTGTCCGTTCTGTCTGTCAGCTGTAGTTTTGAAATTGTTGTGCGAGGCAGCAGCTTAGGTGTTCACCTATGCCGTCATCTTGGTTTCTCTCGGACCCATATTAACTCTTTTTTTTTTAAATATATTTTATTGATTTTCTACAGAGAGAAAGGGAGAGGGATAGAAAGTCAGAAACATCGATGAGAGAGAGACATTGATCAGCCGCCTCCTGCACGCCCCACACTGGAGATGTGCCCGCCACCAAGGTCCATGCCCTTGACCGGAATCGAACCTAGGACCTTTCAGTCCGCAGGCCGACGCTCTATCCATTGAGCCAAACCGGTTTCGGCCATATTAACTCTTAGTGACAGCTCAACTTTCCCACCGGTTCCTAAATAAAATTAGTTCTTTAAAACACCCTTTATTCGTATCTTACCCTTGTCTGGCAGTCTCATCATTGGCATGATCTGTGAACTCATCAGACACGTATGTGGCATGGAAAAATAAATGTTCGCTTTTGGCTCATGCTTTTCCGGAGACGGGCCACAATCCGGACACGGCGTTCACGCGTTCGGATGCCTTAACCTTTGTGCCCAAGGTCTGGTGTCATCACAGACACTGTTTGCACAGCTGCAGGGGACGGGCAGCTTAAACCCGCGCCGTGCCCGCGTGCAGAGGGCGCGTTTCCTGGGGAGGATCGGGTCCTCCTGCAGACATGTAGCTGTGGATGTAGGGGTCCTGCCGTCGCTGAGGACTGACACTGGAGGTTTCTGTTCTTCAGGCAGTGACTTCTCAGGCTGCCTCCTCGTAAGCGCCGTGTAGAGAGGCGTGGGTAACCCCTCCACCCTCGGCCCACCCCCCGGAGGCGTGGGGAGGTAGCAGTGGCTCAGAGAGCTGATGGGACCTCGTCCTCAGTCAGGGATGTGGGGCTGGTGGCTTGAGGGGGCCCGTGTTCGACTGGTGACACCAGGAGGTCAGCACAGCCTGCAAACCAGAGCTCCTTGTCACCCCACTCCCACCCAGCACCCCCACCCCAGCCACTTCCTCACTTCCTAACCCTCTGTCTCTCTCCCCCCGGCCCCTCTAATCCCCGCTCTGGATTTAAGTGACATCAACAGGTATCGAGCTCAGATGCCTCTGCATCCCCTGTTTGAGCCCCGCTTCTGCCTCCCTCTCCAGAGGGGGGCTCCTCTCGGGGATGTCTGGCTTTCTCCCGATGGTGAGATAACCGTGCCCTGACCCCCCCCCACCCACCCATGTTTTACATGTGCCGTACACTCTCACCCCAGACACGCACTTCTCGATTGCCATGTGAAGACCAGCTGAGGTCTCAGGGTGCATGCCCCCCTCCTGGGCAGTCCGTTCAGAGCTGCGGGCCAGAGGGTTGGAAGGGGTTGGGGGGCGATGGTGTGAAATGGGGTCACATAAGAACTCACATACCCCAATGGAGCCAGGCGCATAGGGGTCCGGGTCCAGGACAGAGGGCAGAGGGCAGAGGACAGGGGCGGTGCGGAGCTGACAGCTCTCGGACGGGCGCCGAGGCTCAGATGTGAAACCCGCCCGCATCGGGGGGCAGCGTGGGCCCGGCCTGCACCCCGGCAGCAGCGTGCTGCCAGACGGAGCCGCGAAGTCCCGGTGTCGGTGACGCTCTCACTGCAAAGCCCTCTGGCGCCCGTGGCCCTCAGTCCTGCCATGCGTGCTTCTCGCGCAGGGTTTGAGCTGCAGTTCCGCCTGGGCCCCACGCTCCAGGGAAAGGCGGTCACCGTGCACACCAACTACCCGCTCCCCGGCCAGGCCTTCCAGCGCGGCCAGTTCCGGCCCCTGGCCTGGCAGCACCCGTCGGGCCGCGAGGACGACTCGGACAAGCACTGCGCCCTCCACCTCCAGCAGGCCGGCTCCTTCCACTACTACTTCCTGCAGGGGTGAGCGGGAGCCGGGGAGGGGGGGCCTCTCTCTCTCTCTCTCTCTCTCTCTCTCTCTCTCTCTCTTTTCTCTCTCCTGAAATGGGTAAAAGGTTGCCTGATTAACCGGCGCAGCAGCTTGGACAGGGACGTCTTGAGATGCAAATAGAAAACGGCTTTTCCAGAAAGTGATTAGAGGGCTCGTGTCAGATTCAAAGCATTATTATTATTTTATTTTTTTTCATATATTGTATTGATTTTCACAGAGAGGAAGGGAGAGAGATAGAGAGCCAGAAACATCAATGAGAGAGAAACATCAGCCGCCTCCTGCACGCCTCCTACTGGGGATGTGCCTGCCACCAAGGTACATTCCCTTGACTGGAATCGAACCCGGGACCTTTCAGTCCGCAGGCCGACGCTCTATCCACTGAGCCAAACCAGTTGGGACTATTATTTTATTTTAAAATGTGTTGTTTACTAGTTTGAGAGAGAGAGGGGAAGGGAGAGAAAGAGAGAGAGAGAGAAACATCAATGAGAGAGAAACATGGATCGGCTGCCTCCTGCATGCCCCCTACTGGGGATCGAGCCCGTAACCCTGGCCTGTGCCCTCACCGGGAATACAATCAGCAACCTCTTGGTGCAGAGGATGATGCTCAACCAACTGAGCCACACCAGGCCATGCATTATTATTATTATTTTTTTAAACAACAGCTTAAATATGCTAGACTTTCTGTGCAGCCTGATGATAAGATGCTACTTACTGGAGTGCCCTGGTTCTTATTACTGACAGGTTTTAAGACACTTATTTTTTTCTTAAAGCAACATCATGGGACATATTATATTATGCCAAGATTGGAAAAGGATAAAACGTGGCTTTTCGTTGAGTTTCATTTACAACTTTTTTTAAAAAATATATTTTTATTGACTTTATACAGAGAGGAAGGGAGAGGGATAGAGAGTCAGAAGCATTAATCAGCTGCCTCCTGCACGCCCCCACTGGGGATGTGCCCACCACCCAGGTATATGCCCTTGACCGGAATCGAACCTGGGACCTCCCTGTCCGCAGGCCGACGCTCTATCCACTGAACCACCCCGGTCAGGGCTTGTTACAACTTTTTAAGTGGTTTTATGTGCCGAGAGACACACCGTTGACTGGGACAAGGCACTTCCCATGAGAGTCGGACCATGAGACGCAGGTCCCCCCCCCCCTCGCTGGCTGAGCGTTCTCCCGGGTCCTCTGTCCCCAGGAACGAGAAGAGCGGGGGCGGTTACATCGTGGTGGACCCCGTCTTACGCGTCGGCGCCGATGACCACGTGCTGCCCCTGGACTGCGTCGCCCTCCAGACCTACCTCGCTAAGTGCCTGGGGCCCTTCGACGAGTGGGAGAGCCGGCTGCGGGTCGCCAAAGAAGCAGGTGCGGCCAGCCTCCTTCCTCTTCTATCCACCTATTCATTCATTCATTCATTCATTCATCCATCCATTCATCCATTCATCCATTCATTCATTCATCCATCCATCCATTCATTCATCCATTCATTCATTCATGTATTAAATGTATTTTATTGGTTTTTCACACAGAGGAAGGGAGAGGGACAGAGAGTTAGAAACACATCGATGAGAGAGAGAGAGACATCGATCAGCTGCCTCCTGCACGTCCCCTACTGGGGATGTGCCCGCCACCAAGGTCCATGCCCTTGACCGGAATCGAACCTGGGACCTCCTTGAGTCTGCAGGCCGACGCTCTATCCACTGAGCCACACCGGTTTCGGCTATTTATTTATTTATTTTTTATATTTTATTGATTTTTTTTTAACAGGGAGGAAGGGAGAGGGAAAGGGAGGCAGAAACATTGATGAGAGATAAAGATCTATCAGCTGCCTCCTGCACACACACCCCCACACACACTGGGGATGTGCCCGCAACCAAGGTCCATGCCCTTGAATGGAATTGAACCTGGGACCTTTCAGTCCGCAGGCTGACGCTCCAGCCACTGAGCCAAGCCAGCCATGGCCGTCCTTTCTCTCCTGCTATTTAACAATAAGTGTAATCCTGGTCTGTGATACAGATCTCCTGCGTGCTGGTGCTCCTTTTCATTGTGTTTCTCAGACTGTTGGGTGATACAGAGAGATGGGACTAAGGTGGTTGTTGATGCGGGACCATTTTTTTTTTTAATGCAGAAAACGGACAAATTATATGGTCCAACTTAAAGGGAGGGAGTCTGTGAGGAAGTCAGAGCATTATTGTTCCTAAGGCTTTACGTGGACATAGAGAGATGAGCGGTACACTATTAAAATGTGTTGGAAAATGTATTATCATTACATATAACTTTATTTTTTTAATATATTTATTTGATTTTTTACAGAGAAGAAGGGAGAGGGATAGAGAGTTGAAACATCGGTGAGAGAGGAACATTGATCAGCTGCCTCCTGCACACTCCCCACTGGGGATGTGCCCGCAACCAAGGTCCATGCCCTTGACCGGAATCGAGCCCGGGACCCTTCAGTCCACAGGCCGACGCTTTATCCACTGAGCCAAACCGGCTAGGGCTATTACATATAACTTTAATTCGACAGATACTGTATTAGCTGCCTTCTGTGTGGAAGACGTGTCTGGAAAGAAGGCTGTCATACGTGCAAGAGTAAAATGAAACTTAAGTTGTGTCTTACTCTTCAATAAGAGGTCATGTTAGCCGAAACCGGTTTGGCTCAGTGGATAGAGCGTCGGCCTGCGGACTGAAAGGTCCCAGGTTCGATTCTGGTCGGGGGCATGTATCCTGGTTGCGGGCACATCTCCACTGTGGGGCATGCAGGAGGCGGCTGATCGATGTCTCTTTCTCATCAATGTTTCTGACTTTCTATCTCTTTCCCTTCCTCTCTGTAAAAAATCAATAAAATATATATTTTTTAAAAAATATATTATGTTAATGTTCCACTCTCAAGTTGAACACGGTGTGAAGAAATAAATGAGAAGCTCACTGTCGTAACTAACACAAAATACAAGGGTCTCGGAGCATTCAAAGTAGGAGAAAGATACGCTGATAAACTTGCCTAGGATATATTGTCTGCACGTGAATCTCTCCATCCAACAGATAGAAACCAAGCCCCCTAAGAGTCCATAGACACCACGGGTGATTTTTTTTTTCACATACACCATCTCAATGATCTCCGTCCTGGGCATGAAGACACATTCACGTCCTGGAAGACCTAAGTGGACTTGCGCGCAGCGACCCGTGATAGAGCTTGGACTCGAACCCACGCATTTGCCTCCTTTGTGGCACCAGAGGCCGCCTTCCGGTTTAGCATTAGTGCTCAGGGACGTGGCGTTTTGCTCGGCTTGGGGCGTTGTGTGCCTTTCGGTGATCGCGGTTTCTCTTCTCGCGCCGCAGGTTACAACATGATCCACCTCACGCCCTTGCAGACCCTGGGGGAGTCGCGCTCCTGCTACTCGCTGGCCAACCAGCTGGAGCTAAACCCCGACTTCTCGAGACCCGAGAGGAAGTACACCTGGGACGATGTGGGACGGCTCGTGCAAAAGCTGAAGAGCGAGTGGGGCGTGCTCTGTATCACCGACGTGGTCTACAACCACACGGGTAGGAGCTGCGTGCACTGGCTGTTCGTTTTAATGAAACTGTATTCTGATCATCTCACCCCTGGCCCTTTCGTATAACGTGGGAAACACAAAAGATGCTCAGGGACCCTTCCGTTTAGAAACCTCCTTATATGATACAGCGGTACCTCGAGATACGAGTGCCCTAACATACGAGATTATTGAGATACGAGCCATCGAGCGGGCGATTTTTGCTTTGAAATACGAGCCACATGTGAGATAGGAGTCATCGCGCGGATCGGTCGGCTGCACACGACCCACCAGTTTACCGCGACTCGAGCGTCTCATAGTTTCCCACGCCTCAAGGTGACAGAACGAATTAAACTCGTATCTCCAGGTACCACTGTACCGCTTTTTCTTTAAAAGAAAGCTAAGGTATTGGTTGAATATACAACCAGTGTGTGAGTATCTGGGCGCAAACCCAGGAAGGGCATTTTTTAAAAATATATATATCTATTTTATTTTTTACAGAGAGGAAGGGAAAGGAATAGAGAGTTAGAAACATCTATTAGTGCACACCTCCTACTGGGGATGTGCCCGCCACCAAGGTCCATGCCCTTGACCGGAATCGAACCTGGGACCTTTCAGTCCGCAGGCCGACGCTCTATCCACTGAGCGACACCAGTTTGGGCTGGAAGGGCATTTTGTAAATCGAGTAGGGACTGGTCAGGCTGGAAGGGCTGGAGACGGGAAGGTCCCAGGAAGTTTGGTGGCTCGGAGGGTGGCGCACCCCCGGCCCAGCGGGTCGCAGAGTGTGGGGAGACGGCGGAGGCAGCAGACACGGGATGGACTTCCGGGACATTGGCTCTCGATACTGAGAGCCTGTGCAGAGGCCAGAGAAAGAGCTACCGTATTTCCCGGCGTATAAGACGACTTTTTAACCCAGGAAAATCTTCTCCAAAGTCGGGGGTCGTCTTATACGCCGGGTGTCGTCTTATAGGGCGAGTATATCCCAAACTCTATATTTTAACTGGAAAAGTTAGGGGTCGCCCAGTCGTCTTATACGTTGGAAAATACGGTACTTAGGATGTGTGCTTGTCTGTAGTCTCAGCTTTGGGGGGGACACGAGCGTCTTTGAAGAGGCAGAGGAAGGAACCTCACCTTCCGCCAGCCCCATTCCCCCCAAAAAACACCCAGGGAGAGATGAGTCTGTCGGAGACTCCTCAAGTTACGGTCAGAGAGAGAGCCCAGAGCTTAGACGGGATGGAGAAGGACCTGTCACTCAGGAGCTGTGGGGGGTAAGGGAGGTGCGGAGGGAATATGTGGGAAAGGGGACTGTTCTCCCGCCCGGAACCTCACAGCCAGACTCAGAGCAGCCCAAACCCCAGCTGCAGACACAGAGGCCCACCCAGAGGCCAGGGGACTTGAGGTCAGGCCCGAGCCCAGGCTGCCTGATGGGGAAAGATGTCCTTTGGGCTTCGAAGGAGCGTTTCGTGGTCGACTGGAGGACCATCAGAGAGGTCATGACCCTCAAAGGACACACCCCTGGTTGCCTTCCCCCCCACGACTACAAGCCTGTGGTTACAGCGGGGTTAGCAGATCAGCGTGGCGGCCTGTCTGCTGTCATTAAAAATCCCACAGCAGAAAAGTACCATGGACAGCGAAGGGGGGTGATGGGACATGTATCGCAGACACACGTACACATGGGACATGTATCCCGGCACAGCGTCAGCACCGAGCACTGATGCCTCAGATCAGACAGCGGGCGGTTGGTCGACGGTGATGTCGTATTTCACCTTTCAACTTAGCGCGGCTTGCCAAGACCGGTGTGGCTCAGTGGATAGAGCGTCGGCCTGCGGACCGAAAGGTCCCAGGTTCGATTCCGGTCAGGAGCATGGGCTTTGGTGGCAGGCACATCCCCGGTGGGGGGCGTGCAGGAGGCGGCTGATCGATGTCTCTCTCTCTCATCGATGTTTCTCGCTCTCTGTCCCTCTCCTTTCCTCTCTGTAACAAATCAATAAAACCTGTTAAACGTAGGGCGGCCCCTAACCCCCGGCCATGACGGGCTCCTCCCTTTTGTTTCCTCCTCCCCCCGCCTCCCGAAGCTGCCAACAGCCAGTGGATCCAGGAGCACCCCGAGAGCGCCTACAACCTGGCCAACTCCCCGCACCTGAAGCCCGCCTGGGTCCTGGACCGCGCCCTGTGGCACCTGTCCTGCGACGTGGCGGCCGGCAGATACCGGGACCGGGGCGTGCCGGCGCTGATCGAGAACGACCACCACATGCATGTCAGTATGTAGGGGGGGGCGCCACAGGGCAGCCCGGCTCACCGTCCCCCCCCACCCCTGACCTCCCGCCCACCCGCCTGGTGACCCCGCGGGACGAGGCGTCCCCCACGGGCGCCCTGTCCTCACGGGCCGCCCTCTCCCAGTGCCTCCGGACGGTCATCTGGGAGGACGTTTACCCCAAGGCCCGGCTCTGGGAGTTTTTCCAGGCGGACGTGGATGCAGCCGTGGAGCGGTTCCGGGGGCTCCTGACACAAGGTACCGGGCGCACCCCGGGGGCCGGGCGGGTCCCCGAAACATCGTGCCGACCCATCCTCCACTGTGTGGCCATGTGATGTTTGTATTGTTCTGGTCAACGGTGAGACTCTGCTGTAGAAGCTCCGACAGTCAGCGACAGGGTGGACACATCACATACCCTGTTTCCCCGAAAATCAGACAGTGTCTTATATTCATTTTTGCTCCCAAAGATGCGCTAGGTCTTATGTTCAGGGGATGCCTTATTTCTCCATGAAGAAGAAGACGGTACGCATTTATTTTTGAACAACAACAACAAAAAAGGAAATGGATGACCTGTCTACGGGACGGTAGTCGTCGTCATCACCAACCAGCTCCCTGATGGGCCGCAGCGCAGCCGGAGCTGGTCAGGCCGGGCGAGGTCTCTTTACATCAGGAGTCAGACGCCTGACGGTCGCTTCGGGGGCCTTCTATTCCGGGGAGGCCTTCTGTTCGGGGGAGGCCTGATGATCGGGGGGAGATGCCTTCTATGACAGCGAGAGGCAAAACTGGAAGTAGGTCTTATTTTCCGGGGAGGTCTGACTTTTGGGGAAACAGGGTAGCAATTCATTCTTGTTTTTGGGGACTGCGTCTGTCTCTTGGGTCCTTCGTACAGTGGTCGGCCAACAGCGGCTCGCCAGCCACATGCGGCTCTTGGGCCCCTGGAGTGTGGCTCTTGCACAAAACACCACGTGCGGGCGCGCACGGACAGGGCGATGGAAACTTCGTGGCCCGTGCAGAGAGTCAGTTTTCGGCTCTCACAAGAAATTCCAATCGCTGTCCTGTTGATGTTTGGCTCTGCGGACTCATGAGTTTGCCGACCACTGCCTCAGCGCAAGGCTCAGAACACAGTAGCTAGGTTTTGAGAATCTATATTTTATCTCATTTTGTTGGTGCTTTTGTAAACCATTTCTTTTTTTAAAAAAATACATTTTTATTGATTTCAGAGAGGAAGGGAGAGGGAGAGAGAGAGATGGAAATATCAGTGATGAGAGAGAATCACGGATCTGCTGCCTCCTGCACACCCCACACTGGGGATGGAGTCTGCAACTCAGGCCTATGTCCTGACCGGGAATCGAACCCTGACCTCCTGGTTCATCGGTGGACGCTCAACCCCAGAGCCACGCCGGTCGGGCTACAAGCCATGTTTGTGTCTCTTGAGAATAAGCCAGATATGAGTTAGTTCATGAAAGATCAAGCCCTGGGAAGCAATCTCGCGCCAACACCCGAGGAATCGGGAACACGTTCCAGAAAAGGAATGAAGAAGTTCACTTGTTTACTTCATACATTTTTCTCCTTCTATACGGAATGTGCTTGTTGGGGGAAAAGATAAAAGTATGAAAACAAAGCTGGGGACAAAAAGTCAGGGGGTTAGTGAGACGGACTGGAGAGCAGAAATCGGCCTTCGAGGGAGAGAACTCCCAGGGTGGGTGTGTGTTGGCTCTGAAAAAAGACAAAAATGTGCAGAATAAGTGAAGGCAGACGGAGGCAGGACCGGGGCCTGGGGTGGGACTGATAGGAATCGCTGCGTTTCTTCGGCCATGAGGTTCTTTTCTCCCAACCTCTCCTGTTCTCTCTCTCTGTGTCTCTGTCTGTGTCTCTTTCCCTCCGTGTGTGTGCATGTGTGTGCATGTGTGTTGGGTGGCCTGCAGGAGGCTGGGAGGGGGACGGGAAGGATGTTGTTGTAAGACATCGGTGAAAAGCATCCCAAACTAAAGCTTTGCAGTCAGTAGGAGTTCATCTCCTCGCCGAGACCGGTGTGGCTCAGTGGATAGAGCGTCGGCCTGCGGACTGAAGGGTCCCAGGTTCGATTCCGGTCGGGGGCATGTATGTACCTTGCTGGCGGACACATCTCCACTGTGGGGCGTGCAGGAGGCGGCTGATCGATGTCTCTCTCTCATTGATGTTTCTGACTTTCTCTCTCCCTTCCTCTCTGTGGGAAATCAATAAAATATATTTAAAAAAAAAAAAGAGTTCATCTCCTCGTGGTGTTTGCATTGAGGCTGTTGCCCCCCTTTTCGTTCTCAGGAAACAGGGGCGCGGCAGGCCCCCCGGACGCCCAGCGGCCCCTGGAGATCATCCAGGACCCCGAGTTCCGGCGGCTGGGCTGCACCGTGGACATGGACCTCGCGCTGGCCACCTTCCGACCCCACAAGTAGGTGGTGCACTCTGTGCCATAGAGAGGGAGCCCCAGCCCTGGCCGGCGTGGCTCAGTGGAGAGAGCGTCGGCCTGCAGACCGAAGGGTCCCGGGTTCAAGGCCGGTCAAGGGCATGGACCTCGGTTGCGGGCTCCTCCCCGGCCCCGGGACCTGGTCGGGGTGCGTAAAGGAGGCAAACAATGGATGTGTGTTTTTCTCTCACATCAGTATTTCTCTCCGCCTTTCCCTCTCTCTCCCATTCTCTCTCAAACTCAATGGGAAAATGTCCTTGGGTGAATATTAAAAAAATAAGAAGAAGAATACGATCACTTCCAAACCTTTAGTGCGAGTATTGTTTCTATACTATTTATTGTGAGTTTGAAGAGGAATGAAATAAAGTACCGTATTTTCCGGCGTAGAAGACGACGTTTTAACCCAGGAAAATCTTCTCAAAAGTTGGGGGTCGTCTTATACGCCCAGTCGTCTTATACGCCAGAAAATACGGTAATTCTATGCCTGCCGGACATAGGGACAGTCCCCTTTCCCCTGTGCCGGTCCCTGCTCCCGTGGGGGAGGAAAACGTTGGTACCATGGCAAACTTCTCCGGCCGTAAGAGACCCTGATGAATGTGTTTAAAGAATCTATGGGCACTCTAACTCAGGGGTCGGCAAACTGCGGCCCATGCGCAGAAGGTTTGCCGCTCTGTTGACTAAGGAGTTTGCCGACCACTGCTCTAACTGGTTTGGCTCCGTGGATAGAGCGTCGGCCTGTGGACTACAGGGTCCCAGGTTTGATTCCGGTCAAGGGCATGTGCCTTGGTTGAGGAGGCAGCTGATCAATTTTGTTTTGTTTTGTTTTTAAATATATTTTATTGATTTTTTTTACAGAGAGGAAGGGAGAGGGAGAGAGAGGTAGAAACATCGATCAGCTGCTTCCTGCACACGCCCTACTGGGGATGTGCCCGCCACCAAGGTACATGCCCTTGACCGGAATCGAACCTGGGACCTTTCAGTCCTCAGGCCAACGCTCTATCTCCACTGAGCCAAACCGGTTTTCGGCTGATCAATGTTTCTAACTCTCTCCCCCTCTCCCTTCCTCTCTGTAAAAAAAAAAAAAATCAGTAAGATATATTAAAAAAAGAAAAAAGAAAAGAATCTATGACCCTTGGCAGAAACTGCCTTTTCCTTTCATGAAAAAGCTACTTTTACTTTAAATAAGATTGTATTTTCCCGTTACCGTGCGCATACCACCTTACAGTCACTTCGGGTGGGCAGCCCCACGACTCGATATTGCGACAGCTCACTGCGTGTCACCCCGATAACGCCAGCCCCCGCCTGGGCCCCCACGTGGTCCTGCAGTTCTACTGACTGTGTTCCCCAGGCTGTGTACCCTGTGTCCCCGTGACCATTCTCTAACTGCCCGCTTGCCCTTCTGCGTCCCCGCACCCTGTCACCAACCCCCCCGGGGACGCCGTGAGACGGAGGCCGTGTCACAGCGTGACCGGTGGCCTGTGCCGCTCTCTCGCTCCAGCAATGGGCCGGCGGCCCTCGAGGAGAGCTGCGCCCGCTTCCGGAAGCGGCTGGAGGAGCTGAATGCGGAGAAGCGCCAGCTCGTCCACTCGCACCAGGAGCAGGTCAGGCCGGCGGTCGCCCTGCTGGGGGATCAGGGTCGCCACACCGGCTGCTGTTGTGGCTACGACCTTTAACATCCTTGAATGTTTTCTAGGCTGTGAATTGCATTTTGGGAAATGTGTTTTACGAACGACTGGCTGGCCACGGCCCCAAACTCGGACCCATCACCAGGAAAGATCCTTTAGTTACCAGGTATTCTGTTTTTTTTCTTCTTCTTCTTCTCATTAAACGTTAAAAGTGGGCCCTGGCTGGTGTGGCTCAGTGGATAGAGCGTCGGCCTGCGGGCTGAAGGGTCCCGGGTTCGATTCTGGTCAAGGGCACATGCTCAGGTTGTGGGCTCGATTCCCGGTGGGGGGCCTGCAGGAGGCAGCCAGTGAATGAGTCCCTGTCATCAGAGAGGTTTCTATCTCTCTTCCTCTCTGTTCTTCTCTGAAATCAATGAAAAACATATTTTTTAAAATTTAAAAGTGGTACTTACCGTATTTTCCGGCGTATAAGACGACCCCTGGCTTTTCCAATTAAAATACAGAGATTGGGATAAACTCGCCCTATAAGACAACACCCGGCGTATAAGACGACCCCCCCAACTTTTGAGAGGATTTTCCTGGGTTAAAAAGTCGTCTTCTATGCCAGGAAAGTGATCCTAAATGTTCCCTTCTGTGTCTGCGGTGGCAGTAGGAGAGCTGAGTGGGTGGCGAGGCTTGCTGTTAGTTCATTCCGTTAGGCAGACCGTTAGTTAGAGACCCCACCCTCAGTGAAACCACTGTCGGATTACTGGCATGACCATCCCTGGAGGACCGCCCGCTTTCCGACCATTCCTGTGTCACTCAAAGGGAGCGAGCATCCAGCTCCTTTGACTAATGTGCAGCATTAGCAAGGCCGAGAAGGTGGAGTGAAGGTAACGTCGGTACCTCAGCGATTTCATCACTCAGCTAGAGGCCCGGTGCGTGAAATTCGTGCAGGAGCAGGCCTGCCTTCCCCCAGCTGCCGGCACCGGCTTCCCTCCGGGACCCGGGTTTCCCTCGCAGCCCCAGCTGCGTCTGGAAGGACATCCGGAAGGACGTGTGGTCTAATGAGCATATTACACTTTTATTCTTCTGTATTAGGTGGCCTTGACAGTTAGGAGGCACAGTGCTGACCAGATACGCTCTAATGCAGTGGTTCTCAACCTTCCTAAGGCCGTGACCCTTTAAGACAGCTCCTCATGGGGGGGTGACCCCCACCCATAAAATGATTTCCGTGGCTACTTCATCGCTGTCATCTTGCTACTGTGATGAACTGTCATGTAAATATCTGATAGGCAGGATGTATTTTCGTTGTTACAAATGGAACATAATGAAATCATAGTGATTAATCACAAAAACAATATATAATTATATATTGTGAAATATTTATTTCTCATTACAAATAAATGAAATGTTGTCTTGAATCGTGGTGTAGCATGGGCAACAGTCTTCCTAGGACAACAGTAAACGACATGGCTACACGTTGCTACACCGAGGAGCGGTGTGTTGGTTCCTAAGACCATGGGAAATAGGTGTTTTCCAACCGTCTTCGGTGACCCCTGTGAAAGGGTCGTTTGACCCCCAAAGGGGTCTCGACCCACAGGTTGAGAACCGCTGCTCTCATGGCACCTCCCCGCTCCTCCCGTTCTACCAGATTGATGCCCACACCCCGCCGAGGGCGCTGGACCTGTGCTGACCTCTGCCTCCCACGCGTCTCACTTGCTCTGCCCCCCGAGGGAGGAACGGGGGTGCTCATGGGGCCCACTCACCTCTTCCCGAATAGCGGCTGCTCCGCCTGGGTCTCACGGTCCGTCCTGTCGCCCAGGTACTTCACGTTCCCCTTTGAAGACGCGAGCCTGTCGGCGGAGGAAGCGGTGATCCACCTCCCCCAGAAGGCCTGCTTCCTGATGGCGCACAACGGCTGGGTCATGGGCGACGACCCCCTGCGGAACTTCGCCGAGCCAGGTGCGTGCGGCGCCCCTGCCTCCTCGCACTCACTGGCCCGGGAGGGGACGCGCGCGGCAGACGCGCAACCAGGACCATCTCACCCAGCACGTTCCTCGCTGGGCTGGCGTGTAGGAACCCTCTCATCGCAGAGGACCCATAGGCAGGTGGTCAGAGAGACTAGGATGATAAGAAGGGTGGATTCGGCTCTCTCCTCCTTCCCCTCCCCTCCTCTGCTCCGCCAGACGGCTACTGTTAGATCTGCTGTTCCCGGGGGTTGTGCAGAAGACTGTATTTTTACCAAAAAAAAAAGTGCACGTTAGTGTTTTTAAAAGGCATTTGGGACCACAGCGATCACAGGGTGTGGCCAAAGGAGGTGCTCACTCCTTAGCCAGAGGCAGGAAATGTTTGGGGAGCAGTTTTACACCATCCCTGCCCCCCTCTCACGCAGCCCTGACACCTGATTTCTCTGCATCTGTCTTTTTGTTGCCGGGAGGAACTGACAGGGAACCCAGTGATATGTTTATTTTTCAACATCTCAGAGCCAGAAGTCTGTTTTAATGACAATCAAATTAATCTTAAGATCGCACTTTAAAGCAAAGAGGCTGTAATGTGGGGCTTACGCGTCTCTGCCAGCTCCTCTCTGGCCAGGGCCCGTGCAGAGTAAAGCATCCTCTGTGTCCTGGGCTTCACATCAGCTGTTGCCAAACGGGGGTGCGAGGCGGGGATGGGGCTTCCCATGTGTGGGGGTAACTGTGGCTTTAAAAGCCCAACGACGTGGCCATTGCTGCTTTCCTTGAAGAAGCAACTTGGTGTTTTGACGTCAAGCTCACGTTTTGAGAAGAGACTGCGAGCTCGCACCCTTGCAAAGTAGATGGGATGTTGCCGAGACCGGTGTGGCTCAGTGGATAGAGCCTCGGCCTGCGGACTGAGAGGTCCCAGGTTCGATTCCGGTCAAGGGCATGTCCCTTGGTTGCGGGCGCATCCCCCGTAGGAGGCGTGCAGGAGGCGGCTGATCGATGTCTCTCTCTCATGGATGTTTCTAGCTCTCTATCCCTCTCCCTTCCTCTCTGTAAAAAAAATCAATAAAACATATTTAAAAAAAACACAAAGTCGATGCGATGTCACTGCATACTCACCTTTTTTTAATATATGTTATTGATTTTTTACAGAGAGGAAGGGAGAGGGATAGAAAGCTAGAAACATCGATGAGAGAGAGAGACATCCATCGATCAGCTGCCTCCTGCACGCCCCCCACTGGGGATGCACCCGCAACCAAGGTCCATGCCCTTGACTGGAATCGAACCCGGGACCTTTCAGTCCGCAGGCCGACGCTCTATCCACTGAGCCACATCGGTTTCAGCAATGCATACTCATCTTGTGAACCTTTCTCCCAAGCCACGCGAGGTGCCTTCCTCAGCAGCACGTGCACTGCTTGTGGTCCGAATGGCCACAGGCATGAAAGCTCGGTGTCTCCCCGGAGTGGCCGTCCCCTTCCCACGTCCTGGGTCGCTGACGGCCGGCTCTCTCCCCTCTCTCCCTGCAGGGTCCAACGTGTATCTCCGGAGGGAGCTCATCTGCTGGGGGGACAGCGTGAAGCTGCGCTACGGGCAGAAGCCGGAGGACTGCCCGTACCTGTGGGCCCACATGCGCAAGTACACGGAGATCACCGCCACGCACTTCCAGGGCGTGCGGCTGGACAACTGCCACTCCACGCCCCTGCACGTGGCCGAGGTACGCCTGCAGCTCGCCGCCGGCGGCCAGAGGGCCCGCCCTCTCTCCCGCCTCCCGGGACAGAGTGTGTGTGGGCACTGCCCGGATGCCAGCCTGGACTTGCTGGTTGTATTTAAAACCTCTGTGCAATTTGTATAATTCTTTTTCTTTTCTTTTTTTTCAGTTAATCCTCACCGAGGGTATTTTTTCATTGATTTTTAGGGGGAGCGGGAGAGAGAGGGCCAGGCAGAGAGAAACATCGATGCGTGAGAGAGACATACATCAGTTTGGTTGCCTCCTGCACGTGCCCCTACCAGGACCTGGGCTGGGGTGGAGCCTGCCACCCACTGTGCCCTTGACTGGACTCGAACCCGGGTCCCTTTGCTCAGCAGGCCGACGCTCTAACCCACTGAGCCAAACTGGCCTGGGCACAATTGGCATAACTCTAACCGAATCGTCTGATGCGGTTATGATGGAATACAGAGCCATACAATGTGTGCGTTAATATTATTTTTTTAATATATTTTACTGATTTTCCACAGAGAGGAAGGGAGAGAGACAGAAAGTCAGAAACATCGATGAGAGAGAGACATCGATCAGCCGCCTCCTGCACACCCCACAGTAGAGATGTGCCCACAAGCAAGATACATGCCCCCAACCGGGATCGAACCCCGGGACCTTTCAGTCCGCAAGCCGACGCTCTATCCACCGAGCCAAACCGGTCTCGGCGCGTTAATATTTTTATTCTAATCTGGGAAAATAGAAAGTCTCTGGGTTTCTACTTATTAGCTGATAGAACTTCGGGTACCTCGCTAGCCTTTGCGCTAACGCCGTGTTAAGAACGTTGGAGCCGAACTGGTCGTGGATGAGGCGTTTGTCACATCTGCAGGGACAGCTGTCTGCAGTGCGTCCGTGGATCTAATCTGTGCCACACGTGCGGGACTCACATCAATGACGGCTTAGTGCATGCCTGTAAAGTAGAGGCACACACATGCACACACACACACACACACACAAGCCCTCCCAGCAGAAAGCCTAGCAGAACTGCAGGGCAATGGTTTCCCTCTCAACACGACACTAACGTTTGCCTTTTCTCCCTTTTGTGTCCCTATTATCTTTACAAAGTCTAACCTTCCTTTGAATTACTTCATTCTCCTTTTTTTAAAAAAAAAGAAATATTTTTTTAATGATTTCAGAGAGGAAGGGAGAGCGAGAGAGGGAGAGAAACATCCATGAGGAGAGAGAATCAGGGATCGGCTGCCTCCTGCATGCCCCACACTGGGGATGGAGCCCGCCACCCGGGCCTGTGCCCTGATGGGGCATGGGACCCTGGCCTCCTGGTCCATAGATGGATGCTTAACCACGGAGCCACGCCGGCCAGGCAGTTTCATTCTCTTTTTTTAAAAAATATCTTTTATTGTTTTTTTTACAGAGAGGAAGGGAGAGGGATAGAAAGCTAGAAACATCGATGAGAGAGAGACATTGATCAGCCGCCTCCCGCACGCCCCCCACTGGGGATGTGCCTGCCACCAGGATACATGCCCTTGACCGGAATGGAACCTGGGACCCTTCAGTCCACAGGCTGACGCTCTATCCACTGACCCACACCGGTCAGAGCTCATTCTGTTAACTTATATATGCTCCGCTCATTGGGTGGACCATCTGTTTACTTTACTTTTCTACATTCACACTGAGCGTACAGTGGTACCTTGAGATACAAGTTTAATTTGTTCCGTAACCTCGCGTCGCTGTAAACTGGTGGGTCGTGTGCAGCCGGCCGATCCGCGCGATGACTCCTCTCTCAAATGTTGCTCGTATTTCAAAGCAAAAATCGCTCAAAAATCTCGTATGTTAGGGCCCTCGTATCTCGAGGTACCACTGTATTTGGAAACGCCTCCTGGATTCCCAGCTCGTCTTGCAGCCTGGTCTCTTCCCGCCGAGTCCGCGGCCAGGCCTGCCCCTCGCTGCCCCCCACCACTGTGGGCTCTCTCTCCCGTGACGTCTCCGCCTCTGTCTCTGCCTCTGTCCCCGCAGTACATGCTGGACGCCGCCCGCCGGCTGCAGCCCAACCTGTACGTGGTGGCGGAGCTGTTCACGGGCAGCGAGGAGCTGGACAACGTCTTCGTCACCAGGCTGGGCATCAGCTCCCTGATCCGAGGTGCGCTCGCCGGCGTGGGGCATTGCCAGCTCTCGCTTCGGCTTCATGCTTTCAGCACAGAGAGGTTCTTCTCAATCTCAACAACAACAACAAAAAAAACCCGTGTCACTCAGTCTGGTTTGGTTTGGTTGTTCAGTAAAAATTTCCACTGTGGGAGATAAATATTTTATTTTTTACTACCTACCGTATTCTCCGGCGTATAAGGCGACTTTTAAACCCAGGAAAATCTTCTCAAAAGTCGGGGTTTGTCTTATACGCCTGGTGTTGTCTTATAGGGTGGGTCTATCCCAAACTCTATATTTTAACTGGAAAAGTTGGGGGTCGTCTTATATGCCGGGTGTCGTCTTATAGGGCGGGTATATCCCAAACTCTATATTTTAACTGGAAAAGTTGGGGGGTCGTCTTATACGCTGGAAAATACGGTATGTATTTATTGATTTTTATCAATTGACTGCCTTCTGCACGCCCCCTCCTGGGGATCCAGCCCACAACCCTGGCATACGCCCTGATGGGGAATCGAACCGTGACCTCCTGGTGCAGGGGTCGACAGTCCACCATTGAGCCACACTGGCCGGGCGGTGAAATATTTTAAATGGAAAGACCAGGGCGATGCATTGATGACTCCTGAACAAAAAGCAGTTTGTTGTTGTTGAAAATATACAGATTTCCTCTTGACTACCTAGATACACGATTGAACCCTTAGATTTTTATCTAATAACATGTTCCCTTTTATCTACATGAGCCGTTTTCCCAGTTAAATGATCGAGCAGACATATTTCTTGGTCACCTAAGCTAGTGGACGTTTGTTTAAATGTTTAAAGCAGTTCAATATATATATCTATATATATATATATATAGATATATATAGATATATATCTATATATATAGATATATATATAGATATATATATATATACATACATACACACACACACACATATATATATATATATATGTACTTGATGTCAGAGAGAGGAAGGGAGCGGGAGAGAGAGAGAAATATTAGTGATGAGAGATACTCATGGGTCGGCTGCCTCCTGCACGCCCCACCCTGGGGATCAAGCCCACGACCCGGGCCTGTGCCCTGACCAGGAATCGAACCTGGGACCCTTCAGTCTGCAGGCCAAACCAGCAAGAGCAAACGCAGCTTTCCTGCTGGTGGTGCTATTTCTGTGGCCTTCGTTTGAAAGCCAGGCATGATGGGAAAGCCCGCCTCGGACAGTGACAGCCAAGACTAAAACAGCCCGTCTCGCCTTGCAGAGGCCATGAGCGCGCACAACAGCCACGAGGAGGGCAGGCTGGTGTACCGCTACGGCGGCGAGCCCGTGGGCTCCTTCGTGCAGCCCTGCCTGCGGCCCCTCATGCCGGCCATCGCCCACGCCCTGTTCATGGACATCACCCACGACAACGAGTGCCCCATCGTGGTGAGCGCCCGGCCCGAGGCCTCTGCGGACGCGTCCGGCCCCGCGTGTCCATGTCGCGTCCTCTGGCATTTATGACAGTAATGTCCTCAGGCTCCAGAGAGCGTTAGCTTCATCCGTGATGGTGGCGGGACCTCGGGCCTAGAACGCCTCGTGGTTTGTTCTAAAGCAGAGTGGTGCCTCCTATATAGCACGTCTTTCCGCCGCGATGCTTTTACAGTGGCACCTCGAGATACGAGTTTAATTCGTTCCATCACCTTGAGGCGTGGGAAACTAGGAGACGCTCGAGTCGCGGTAAACGGGTGGGTCGTGTGCAGCCGGCCGACCCGAGCGATGACTCCTATCTCACATGTTGCTCGTATTTCAAAGCAAAAATCGCTCGCTCGAAGGCTCGTATCTCAAAAATCTTGTATGTTAGGGCCCTCGTATCTCGAGGTGCCACTGTACTTCCTGATGCTCTTGCCCGGGAAAGAAAGTTAACGTGGGGGTTTGCGTCTGTCTGTCTGTCTGTCTGTCTTCCAGCACAGATCCGCCTACGACGCGCTCCCCAGCGCCACGATCGTCTCCATGGCGTGCTGCGCCAGCGGGAGCACGCGGGGCTATGACGAGCTGGTGCCTCACCAGGTGTGTGTGCGTGCCGTCCTCAAATCCACGTGGCCCGGCCAGCGTGGCCCCGTGGTTGAGCGTGGATCCGTGAACCAGGAGGTCACGGTTCCATTCCCAGTCAGGGCACAGGCCCTGGGGTGGTGGGCTCGATCCCCAGGAGGGGGCGTGCAGGATGCAGCCGATCCATGACTCTCGTCATCGTCGACGTTGCTGTCCTTCTCGCCCTCTCCTTCCCTCTGTCTGACGTCAGTAAAGACATGCCGTATTTCCCGGCGTGTCAGACGACTGGGCGTAGAAGAGGACCCCCAACTTTTCCAGTTAAAATAGAGAGTTTGGGATATACCCGCCCTATAAGATGATATCCGGGGTATAAGACGACCCTTGACTTTTGAGAAGGTTTTCCTGGGTTAAAAAGTCGTCTTATCCGCCAGAAAACACGGTACAGTGGCACCTCGAGATATGAGTTTAATTCGTTCCGTCACCTTGAGGCGTGGGAAACTAGGAGACGCTCGCGTCGCGGTAAACGGGTGGGTCGTGTGCAGCCGGCCGATCCGCGCGATGACTCCTATCTTAAATGCTGCTCGTATTTCAAAGCAAAAATCGCTGGCTCGACAGCTCGTATCTCAAAAACCTCCTATGTTAGGGCACTCGTATCTCGAGGTACCACTGTATTGAAAAATAAAATAAATAAAATCCACGTGGCCCTGAGCAGCCGTGAGCCTCTGCCCCCAGAGCCCTCCGGGTGGCGAGAGTGCCCACGTTCTGCCCTCGCCACCGTGTCCAGATCTCCGTGGTGGCCGAGGAGCGGCTGTACACCCAGTGGAACCCCGGGGCCTCGCCCTCGGACACGGGCGAGGTGAACTTCCAGAGCGGCATCCTGGCGGCCCGGCGCGCCATCAACGCCCTCCACCGCGAGCTGGGGGCCGGCGGCTTCATCCAGGCAAGACGCGGGCCGCGTCCACGTTTCCCCCCTGAGGCTCCGCCCCCTCGGCCGGAGCGCTGACCGCCCCCCCATCCCTCCTGTGCCGCCCGCAGGTGTACGTGGACCAGGTGGACGAGGACATCGTGGCGGTGACCAGACACTCGCCCAGCAGCCACCAGTCCGTGGTGGCCGTGTGCAGGACTGCGTTCCGGAACCCCAAGACCTCCTTCTACAGCAAGGAGGTGCCCCAGATGTGCATCCCCGGTAATGCCCCCCCCACCCCCCCAGAACACGGTGTTGTTGAGAGCCGTAGCGCGTGGCTGTGTTAAGCCTAAACCACACCGTGTGACGTTATTACACTGCGGTTGCGTGTCACGGGCGTTAACAACCCAGTGGAGAAAGAGAATTGGAAATCTGGGTGATCGTTTTGTTTTGTTTTTTTAATCCTCACCCAAAGGATATGTTTTTCATTGATTCCAGAGAGAGGCCAGGAAAGAGAGGGAGAGAGAGAGAAACATCGATCGGTTGACTCCCGCGCACCCCGACTGAGCTCAAACCCACAGCCCGGGCACGTGTGCTCTGACTGGGAATCTGACCTGCGTCCTTTGGTGCTCGAGACGACACTCAGCCCAGCTGAGCCGCATCGGACAGGACGGGTTTTGTTTTTAATTAACTGAGTTTTCATTTTTAACTTTCAGTGAAGTGGTTTTT
>JAAGEH010000395.1:0-18301 GCA_011751065.1 Lasiurus cinereus
CTGCCAGCCGCTCCTGTGGGACCTCAGTGGGCCGCTGACCATCACCCGCCTGAGCTTCTCCCCTGGAGAGCAGGCAGCGAGCGCCCGCCTGCCCCTCTGTGAGGTCCCACCAGAGCCTGCCTGGCCACCTGGCACCTGCCAGCCATGCCATCCGGGCGGGCATGAACATTTCCTGGCACCCGCCTCTTCAAACGGAGTATCAGCCTGGCTGGTGTGGCTCAGTGGTTAAGCAGCGACCTCTGAACCAGGAGGTTCCGGTTCGATTTCCAGGCAGGGCACAGGCCCGGGTTGTGGGCTCTGTCCCCAGTGTGGGGCGTGCAGGGGACAGCTGATCCATGATTCTCTCCCATCATGGATGTTTCTCTCTCTCCCTCCCTCTCCCTTCCTCTCTGACATCAATGAAAATAGATTAAATAAGTAAATGGATAAATAAAAGTGAAAAGGAACAGCAGAGAAAGGGAGACAGTGGACAAACCCCCAGTGGCCACGTTTCCTTGGTCTCTGTCACAGTCTGAACCTTGGGGCTCCCCACCTTTTGTCTAACCCCAGTCCTGGCACGTGGTAAGTGCTCAACTAACAGTTGCTGACTGAGTGACAGTCACTTCCCTCAATAACAGTAGCCGAAACCACTGTGGCTCAGTGGATAGAGCGTCGGCCTGCGGACTGAAAGGTTCCGGGTTCAATTCCAGTCAGGGGAATGTACCTGGGATGTGGGCACATCCCCAGTAGGAGGTGTGCAGGAGGCAGCTGATGGATGTCTCTCTCTCATCAATGTTTCTAACTCTCTATCCCTCTCTCTTCCTCTCCGTAAAAAAAAAAAAAAAATCAAGAAAATATATTAAAAAAAAAAAACATGCCTGGGCCCCTGAGATGGGAAGTATCGCCCCCACTTTGCTTGATGGAGATTTTACTTCGTCGCCGCCCAGAGTTCGAAGGTCGCGGAGAGGTTCAAGAGGTGCCGCCTGAAAAGCGAGGGGAGCAGGAGGCGTTCTCAAGAGCAGCCAGCCCTGCTTTTAGAAGCCTCTTGTGTCTAGAGGGCTTGAAAGCGGCTCCTTCCCTCCCCTTTGTTTTTCTGTTGGCAGCGTGTGTTTCACACACAGTCCACAAGGCTCGAGAAAACCCTTGCTTGCCCCGCAGGCAATGACAAAGCACTTCCTTCTTTTAAAATGCGTTTTTGTTGGTTTCAGGGAGGAAGGGAGAGGGAGAGAGCGGTAGCAACAGCCATGATGAGAGAGAATCTCTGATCGGCTGCAACAGCCATGATGAGAGAGAATCTCTGATCGGCTGCCTCCTGCACGACCCGCCGCTGGGGGTCCAGCCTGCAGCCCAGCAGGCGCCCTGCCTGGGAACCGAACTGTGACCTCCTGGTTCACAGGTCAACGCTCAGCCACCGAGCCCCGCCGGCCTGCAGGGCACTGCTTTCTCGGTCAGTCAGGATGAGATGCCCCGGCCCCGCACTTAGATTTGAATGTTTCTTTCTTTTTTTAAAAAAAAATATATATATATTTTATTGATTTTTCACAGAGAGGCAGCAAGAGGGATAGAAAGTCAGAAACATCGATGAGAGAGAGACATCGATCAGCCGCCTCCTGCACGCCCCACAGTGGAGATGTGCCCGCAAGCAAGGTACATGCCCCCAACCGGAATCGAACCCGGGACATTTCAGTCCGCAGGCCGACGCTCTATCCACTGAGCCACACCGGTCTCAGCTAAGTCAACGAGGTGTTCACCGGCTCCTTGGCAGAGAGCAAACGTCGAACTGGACGGGTTCGGTGCCGGTTCCCACTAGATCTGTGTTGAGATCCACCCGGGGGCCCCCGGCCCCGCTCCCGGGTCACTGACTGCAGACCAGAGGGTGTTGGGTCCCGCCTCCAGTGCCCTCTCCCGCCCCCCCTTCTCCCGGCCCCGCTCCCATCCCCGATAGCAGAGGACATCCCGCTGGGCGCAGTCCCCTCTCCAGCATAACTGCCAATCCTTCAAGTCAGGAACTTCTTCTTCTTCTCTGAATGCTCTCGATCGAGCCCTGGCCGTGCCAGGCACGCCAGAGCGGATTAATATTTGATGACCTTCGGCCAGAACTGGGCGGGGGAGGGCGGCAGCGCTGCAGGCCCATGTCCCCGTGACCAGCAGCCAGCAGGCACCGGGCGGATGCTGCGGATGCAGTGTGCCCAGCTGTTGGAATATTCCCAGCGTCAGCCAGGATCGAGGATGGGTGTTTTTTTTTTTAATATATTTTATTGATTTTTTACAGAGAGGAAGGGAGAGGGATAGAGAGTTAGAAACATCAATCAGCCGCCTCCTGCATGCCCCCCCTACTGGGGATGTGCCCGCAACCAGGATACATGCCCCCGACTGGAATCGAACCTGGGACCTTTCAGTCCTCAGGTCAACGCTCTATCCACTGAGCCAAACCGGTTTCGGCAAGGATGGGGATTTTGAGGGGGGTCGCTGAGCCTGCCAACGAGGGTGGTGGTTTGCCCAAGTTCACACAGGGCCTGACATGGGAGCCCAGGTCCACGGCCCTGCCCCGGCCCCCTGTCACGGGCAATGTTGCCCCGTTGGCAAACGGGTGGACGATGCCCATCTCACGGGCTGCTGGAAGGCCCATCCAGCTGGGAGGGTGCGTGTGGAACTCTGGGTGCAAGGCCTGGTCTCTGCCACTCACTGTGCAGCTGCGATTATTGGGAAGCCAACGTCCTTCCGCCCGGTGCCTCTGAGCTTGAAAGGGTGAGGCTGGTTTCTCCCATTGGTATCGACTTGCACCTCACAGGGCCCCGAAAGCCGCTGAGGCCGATCCCCGCCACCTGATCGCACCTGTAGCTCCCATCATGCACCGGCTCTGTCCCCTCGTCTCACGGATCAGAGGACTGAATCTGGGGGAGACTGAGTTCCTCTGTGACTTGCGTTAGACAAGACTCTGAACCTCACCCCCAACCCCCTGCCTCCATGTCCCCATTTGGCTCCCGGAGCGTGGCCAGAGCACGCCAGGACCCAGGGCTGCCCCGGGGCCAGGAAAGGGCCGCCGAGGCCAGCGCTGTTATTTAAAGAAACGCCGAGGGGGGCGCGGAGCTGGGGGTGCAGAGCGTTCTCGGAGGACCGGCTGGCGGCCAGTCACGGCCGGGCATTGACGGAGCGAACTCCCGGCATCAGTATTTAAGGCCTGCGCAAAAGCCGCATCCATCTTCCACCCGAAAAAAAAAAATGTGCTGCGTCTTCTGCTAGCCAGAGAGCGTTTAGCGCTCGGTATTGACACGCTTCTGTAGGAAGACTCCGAGATAAAAATGCGATGCATTCAAGTGCTGATCGTTTTTCATTGTCACTTAGTGACGGAGCAGCCCCGAGTCAATCGCTGCAGATTTATGCTCTGTGATATTGATTGCGTGTGCATGTGCGTGTGTGTGTGTGTGTGTGCGTGCGTACTTAAGCAGTTTGCAAATACAGTGGTACCTCGAGATACGAGTGCCCTAACATACGAGATTTTTGAGTAACGAGCCGTCGAGCGAGCGATTTTTGTTTTGAAATACGAGCAACATTTGAGATAGGAGTCATCGGCTCCGGTCCCCAGGATCTAGACGGCACGGATCTGGGTGGAGTCCTTTCTTCCACACCGGAGGGTCTCAGGCACAGGGAGGGATCCCCTCGTCTCTGTACCCACAGAGCCTGGTGCAGAGAAGGCACTCCCTGCATGTTCGGGGGTTAATACCCAAAGAGCGTGGGAAATGACCTCGCTGTAGGGAAGACCAGGAGCAAGAGGGCCTGCCACCCAGAAAACGCACACAGCCCCGGCCCCCCCCGAATCACACACCGGGGAGAAGGCGAGCGGGCCGAACTCCTGGAATAGCCAGCGCGTGGAGACACGGGAAATGTGGGTGCTGCCCGTTCACTGTCTCCTGCCGAGGAAGGGGGTCCTGAGAGGCACGGCTACTGAGTGGCTCCCACCCAGGAGCGGCAGGAAGCGCTCTAAATGCACCGAAGTCCCACACCAGCTCCCAGGAAGCGGGTGCTGTGGGGGGTCCCACTGTCCAGAGGAGGGAGCTGCGTGTCAGAGAGGTGCAGGGGCTGGCCCGAGGTCACCGGCTGTTAAGACCTGCAGCTTGAACTTGACACTCAGTCTGCTACCTCCAAAGGTCTCTTGACTCAAAGTTAGTGGTCGACCGGCCTTCCCACTGAATGGCAGACTTGAGACCCAGGGAGTCACAGACACACGGGAAAATGAAAGGAAATGAACTCCCCTCCACCTTGTCCTCTAGGGCTGGGCTCCCTGCCTACACCCCCTCCTTTTTCTGGGAGGGGCCACAGGGGTGCCAGCAATGTCCTAGCTTCCCCGACTACCGCCCGAATGGACCAATGAAGCTCCAGGAACACAGCGAGGGTCCTAATGATGCTAAACCACAGAAAGACCCTAATTCAAGTGACCAATCTCTGTCACCCTCGTCACTTCCCTAAGCCCTCCCAATTATCCTACCCCATAAAACTCATTGTTCCCACCCGGCTCACTCTCTCATCTTGCTGTTGCGCCAGAAAGAGGCTGAGAGCCAAACCCGGGTTTGAATAAAGACTCTTTGCTTTTGCATCGGAAAAGGCTCCTTAGTGGTTGATTATTGGGGACCCCAAACTCTGGGCATAACAAAAACACGGTCCCAGCATCGGAGCCCTGGAGCTGGACAGCGAGTGCAGCCACCTGAAGGATGGTCCCTTCCTAAGAAGATCTCGCCTCGCTGCCTCGTCCGCATCCCTCCAGGGGCCGGGGCCTCAAAGCCCCAGTGTAAACAGTCGTCAGCCGAGTCTACACTCAGGAGGCAGGGACCGAGTCTGCTTGGGCGCCTGGCATTGAAGTGGGCACTCTCTAAACACTGGCTGAGCGCATGGGTTTTACATGAGCGGAAGCGGTCCTGGCATCTCTGAGCAGAGTGCGGTGCCTCTGCCGGGCACCTCGGCCCAGCTCCCTGCTGCTCAGTTTGGGAAGCATTTCCAGAAGCTACCATCCCTCCTCCTTTGGTCCAGAAAACCTCCAGGGTCAGCCTCACTAGCCCGAGTCCCCTGGCCATCCAGGGGCCAGCCTTTCCTGGCCGAGCGGGTGCAGCTTCTGGGAAATGTTTGTGTCGCCTCGGGCAGCCAGGATGACCTCCTCTGGAAATCCCCTTCAGCCTGCAAGGACACGTCCCCAGCCGAGGGGTGGGGCCCAGGCGGCCTGCGGGGCCCAGGATGGAGTCTCAGGCCCAGGATGCTCCGGGAGGGTGGGCAGGGAGAGGGGGAGGGGGCACTGGGCGCCCACCAGAGGCCCATGTGGATAACTCCTTTCTGAACGCCCTTCACCATCCTGACCATTTCCCCCTGGCACTTCCGCCAAGGTTGGTCTGTGCCCGAGCCGCCTGCAGCCTGGCTTCTGCACAGGCCTCTCCGGGGAATAGCCTGCGCTAGACTTGCCTCCCGATTGAATTTGCCTTTCTCCTCGGAGCCAAAGCGCATTTTGTTATTTTCCATCTGTGCCGCCAGCCCCGAGAGGCATCAACATCGCTCCTCTGCCCTCCCTGGCCAGAGCGAGCGTCCCGAGGAGGCCCGAGTGCAGATTTCACGCGTGTGCTGGGCGCTCGGTCCTACAGAGCACTGTGAGGGAGGTCACCCCAGAGCGAAGCAAACACCAGGTTCCCCACCCCTCCGGCGAGACAGCGCCCGGCCCTTCACTTTTGCTGGGTGTGCTCTGCTCCCTTTGCAGAGACCAGCTTTTCGCCATCCTGGTTCAAACTTTCTTTAGAGGGGCATTGCTAACGCACGGTGGCGATGCCTTCCTAAGACTGCCCTGGTGGCTCTTCGCAGGCCCCCTGGGTCTTGGGGTCCCGAGGCGGGGGCACGCCTGGCACCTCTCATTTGCCTGAACCCCCTCCCCCTCTTCCCCGTTGCCAGGGGTCCGGAGACTTGGAGATGTTCGCTGAGTTTCCTTGACTACCCTTGGCCGACCAGCCAAGAACAGATGTAAAATTCCTCCCCGAGTCAGGTCCCACCTGTGCTGGGAAAAGGGAACAACGAGGGGGGGGGGCTCTGTCCTCAGGAACCTCCCCATCCAGCTGAGCAGCGGGGACGCTCCCACATGTGTGCCCCAGGCAGAGAGAGGTGAGCGGGTGAGGATTCTGGCCGAAGCAGCATCCAGCTAGGTACAGGGTGCGTTCTATAATATTCGCCTGGGGCGCGTGTTTGAAAACTTGAACCTTTTTTCACTGTGGAAAACGCCAGACACGCACAGAAGGCGGAATGAATACGAGCCTCCGCGAAGCCATCGACCGGTTTGCTATTCTTATGCCACTCCTTGCTTTTCTTCTTCCTTTTGTTGTTTTTTTTGGGGGGGTGGGCGGAGCGGAGAGAGGAGAGGCAGTTTAGAGCCCATTCCAGACCTCTTCTCTTGCCTGGGAAACCACCTGCCACAGATCAGGCGTTTTTGAGACACAGCCGTGACACCAGGATCACATCTAGCGCAGTGACAGGTAATCCCTCGGGCCGAGTCCTCTGTCACCTGGCTCTGCTCGGTGTTGTCCCCGACGGTCTGAAAGCATGCCTTTCTCCAGCGGGTTCCCTCGGATCGGGACCCAAATCAGGATGACATCGCACTTGCCTGCACCCTCCTCCCCGGCAGCATCTTTAATGGCATTCGGTTGTGGAAGAAGCGAGGTCATTCATCTTGTAGCATTTCCCAAGGTAGTCTGCCTCAGAGGGCATTTGTTATGTAAAACAGAAACACAGGGAGAGAGAGAAACCAGGAGGTCATCCAAGATAAACTCCGGATAAACCCCAAAAGCCAAGCGAGGGGGAGCCCGGGCCCTCAGAGTGAGAAGGAAGCCCAGAGGCCGCTCCCAGTAAGGTGCCCGAGCCCCAGGACTCGGACGCCCCGTGGGCACTGACCCTGGCAGCCGCCCGCCCCTGCACTTCGCAGGGAACCTCACTCTGGGACTCTTTCGTACAGAAAATCGTTCCTTGGGAGATTAAAAAAATATATATTATTCGGCTTAGCAATGATTACAAAATACATTTATCCAAAATCCATAGTAAAATCTGTTGGCCCAATTGGGCCAGTGTGGCTCAGTGGTTGAGCGTCAGACTATGAACTCAGGAGGTCAGGGTTCGATTCCTGGTCAGGGCACCTACCCGGGTTGCGGGCTCCGATCCCCAGTGTGGGGCATGCAGGAGGCAGCCAACCCATGACTCTCTCTCATCATGGATGTTTCTCTCTCTCTCCCCCTCTGCCTTCCTCTCTAATGGAACTATATGTTTTTTTAAAATCTATTGGTCCAAAGGCTCTATGCCTGGAAGGGCCCTGAGAAAAGGGAAGAGGATGGAGAGGGATACAAGGACATTCCAGCCAGAACCAGCGAGGTTGAGGAGGCCAAGGGGGGGTGGTGGTTAAAAGCAAAAGACGATGATGTTTGTTGAACTTGAATGTGACCCTGCGACCCCTCAACTCTTCAGAGACTCCGGGATGAGAGGAGGCAGGGCCACGTGGGACCGTCAGCCTCCACAGCTCATGCCCGGCAGCCTGGACGCCCGCCTCCGGTCCACCTCCCAGGCCCCCCCCCGTCTTCTCCTCGTGACCTGGGCTGACAACTCCCGTCACAGGGCCGCTGTTCCTGTGAGGCCAAAGGGCACAGAGGGTGGCCAGGCTCCGGGCAGCGGGGTGCGGCTGGGGGGGCTCCGTCCTGTGTGTCCCACTCCAGACGGGCAGCCTGTTCACGCCGCTGGACGCCAGTTGTTGCCCGGGGAGAATCCATCACATTGACTGGCTCTGGTACCAATCCATCAGGTTGACTGGCTGCAGGTCGGAGAGGGAGGGGGCGGCCTGGAGCAGTGAGGGGGTGCAAACATTCTCCGAAGGGGAAATGGGTGTCCTTTGTCCCACGCGTCCCTGGGGCCGTGGCCTCGCTTCCAGCCGGGGGGAGGCCTGGAGAACAGCCCCCCGCTTTGCTGCAGATCACCTTGCACTTCCGGTCTCGGCGTTAGCCGGATCGTTTTTTCCCCCCCGAAACGCTAAGTAGGTTAGGCGATTCCTCCAGGGCCCTCGGATGCTGATGCTGCATGTGTTTACCCCGAGGGATCCAGGTGAGTGGAGCCGGGCCCGCCTGCTCCGAGCCCCCTCCCACACGGGGACCACTCTGCCAGCCGCCCCTGGGGACCCACAGACCTCAGCCTGCCCCCGGCCCTCCGGGAGGGAAAAGCTGAAAGCCTGCCCAGGGCTGCGTGCGGGGAGCGTGAGGGAAAGACAGGCTGTGACTGGCATCACCCGCCTTGATCAGGGCTCGGAAAGCCCGATGCCGGGTGCTTAGGCAGCTTTCTGAACGCCCAGCTGCCGACAGTCCTGGTTGGTTTCAGCATTCTGTGGAAACCGGGTCAGCGGGCGGCGGGCCCCAGGGCTGGTGGGGGGTCCCAGCCTCCTCCGATCGCCGACTCCGCCCCCCTGGCCTCCTTCTCTGAGCAGCCAGCCCCTGGCAGATGGCCTGGTGTCTGGAGGCCACCAGAGGGACAAAGCTTCTCAATGGCCATCGGAAAGGCGGTCTTTACAGCAACTACACCTACCTCCTCCCAGTCCCTCCCTCTCCCATGACCGTGACCCTCTCCCGTTAACCATGACCATGACTGTGACCGTGACCGTGACCGTGACCGTGACCCCGTATCAGGAACCACACGTGTTGTTTCCGGAGGGAAAAGCCCCTGGGCACCCAGGATGGGACTCTGCGAGCCTTCGGAGGTCAGAAGCAGTGGTTCTCAACCTTCCTAAGGCCGCGACCCTTCATACAGTTCCTCATGTGGTGGTGACCCCCAACCATGAAATGTTGCGACTGTGATGCATCGTGATGTAAATATCTGCATTTTCCGATGGTCTTAGGCGACCCCTGTGAAAGGGTCGTTCGACCCCCAAAGGGTCTCGAACCACAGGTTGAGAACCGCTGGTCAGAAGGAAGGCCTCCTTCATGGGAGCCGAGAGCCAAGCCAGCTCACACCAGCCTGGTCTCAGCCCCAACTCACCTGCCGGCTCAGGAGGCTCTCGGGCCCTGGCGGGGAGAGAGCCAGGAGGAGGCGAAGCTGCGCCCGTCCACGCCAGCCGCTCAGACAGAACTCTTTCCTGCCATCGATCGCCCGTAATCAATCATTTCTTTTCAATAAGCAAGACTCACAGTGCACCCGCCCTGCACGGCGTCCAAAACAAGCCCGGCCGCTCCTAAGGAGCCCCTCCCCGCTCCTGGCCAAGCACTGCCCTCCCCCCCGAGTTTCTCCTTTAAAGGGGGAGTCTCCTCCGCCCTCTGCCAGCGACCCCGGGCTGAGTATGAAACAGGGAGCTGTGTCTGCAATGAATAAAAGCAGGGGCCCGCCGCCTCGCCGGAGATTTGCAGTGCGCACGCTCTCCCTCGCACCCCAGGCCTTGGAGGCCCCCTTCCCGCTCCCCCACCATGTTGCCCCTTTGGTAATAATCACTCAGCACCCCCAACCCCTGCCCGAGGGGGTGGTCTCTGCTGGTGAGTGGCCGCAGGGCCTCAAGTTACCAAAATACTAAATGCGACCGATTTGTCAGCCCTGGCGGATGGAGCGGCAGGGTTGTGGGGGAGGGGCGCCCATCATAACAGGGACAACCTTGGCTGATGGCCATCTCTGGCCTGGCCGGTGCCCCTGGCCTTCCTGGGACCCCCAGAGAGAGGTCTGGCTCAGGCCTGGTGTCAGTTAGACACACACACACACACACACACCCCTCCCCGCTCAGGGACCAAGGGCAAAGGAGGGCTGGATGGTGTAGTAAACCTGCTGGCTCTGAGGATTCCTGGAACCCGGCACAGGGACCCCCGCGGAGTCTCCTTATGGATCATCTCACCGCCTGCCAACGCGGGGCCGCCAGCGCCGGTGGCACGGGCAAGGGCTTCCGCGGGGCCGGGCACGCTGCTGAGGAACCGTAAGTCCCAGCGAGCTCGCTCCCTTTCCAAGTCTCCATCCACCTTCAGGCTCCAAGGGACCTTCTGACTCAGGTGCTCCTGCACCTTCGCCTCTTCCGCGAACAGGCCGCCCTCCCTCCTCAGGGGGCCCCGGCCCCAGAACTCCAGCAACTGGCAGCCGCGCGTGGCTTTGGTGATATGTGTTTCTATCATGACCCGACGTCTGCAGCAAGGGGTGCTGGATTCCCATTTGCTTTCACGATGCCCAGTCCCCGTGTCAAGCGCGTACAATCCAGGTAAACAGCAAAGGAGGCCACATTCCAACATGCAATCAGTGATCGCCGGGGTGGTTACGGGTGTAACAATACAGGGAGTGCGTGGAATGCAGCGTTTCTTGTCGTGTTGCTATCTATTAATGATTCTGCTCTTTTCCCTGCGAACCACTGTACACCGGCTTTTGCCCCACGGGGTACATGGGAAGATATGGGGAGTGAGGAAACCTGGGTCTGCTCCAATTGTCACGGGAGACGAGGCCCTTGAAAACCGGCCCCAGAGTGGTGCTGGGAGAAGAGGGGGGTGCTATTCAGGGAAACTGAAAACGCGCCCCCCTCCCCCCAGCCACCCTTCACCACCCGATAGAGGTGGGGTGTCATACTGGACAAACAATATACAGTGGTACCTCGAGATACGAGTGCCCTAACATACGAGATTTTTGGGATACACGAGCCGTCGAGCGAGCGATTTTTGCTTTGAAATACGAGCAACAGTTGAGATACGAGTAATTGCACGGATCGGCCGGCTGCACACGACCCACCCGTTTACCGCGACTCGAGCGTCTCATAGTTTCCCACACCTCAAGGTTACGGAACGAATTAAACTCGTATCTCGAGGTACCACTGTGCACTTCTTGTCCACCCAGTGCCTGCCTCCCATTCTCCTGGCATCGAACCCACTCTCCTTCCGGGAGCAGCAATGATTGGTCCATAAGTGGCGTGTGACTCACTCCTGACCAATGGAGTGCTTCCCTGAAAGTTTTCATACTGAATCTGGGTGGGGGGGAGTCCTCTTTTTCCCTTGAGAATGGGGCTCCCCACAGAGAAGAGTTGAGATGAGAGAGAGAGGCAGAGAGAAAAATCCCCGATTCTATCTGAGTCCCTGGACCGGGGGGACCCTTCCACCTGCCTCTCTGTGGTCTGCTTCCCGAAACCAGTCTGCCAGCTGATGTCCTTGACCTCAGAGGCCACGGCTGCAGGGATGGGACCTGGTGGCGGTTACCCTTTGGACCTGGGCCTTCGATTTTGCATATCATTTAAATATGCAGATCAGGAGGGCACTAAGGAAGGGCGCCCAGGCAGGGGAACGAGCAAGCAAAGGCAGAGCGCTGGCTCCGGAGCCAGAGTGACCGGCGGTCGAGTTTGAAGGAAGGGGTCAACGGATGGGGGAGGGGAGCTCCCCAAGGGCAGAGGGGTGTCTTTTCAGAGCTCCCCCAGGGCACTCCTCCCACGATAGTCCTCAGGAACCACTATCAACTGCTCTCTCTCAGGACTGGACTTGTCCCCACTTGTCTCGTCACCTCTTCAGTGTGCACACAGGAAGCGGGAGTGAACCTCCCAGAATGCGTTGGTGAGATGCCAACATGTGGGCCCATGTGATCAGCTGCCCGCTAGCTGACCATAACAATGGCCGACCTTTGCTGGTCCCTCCCAGGGTGCCAGGCTCGATGCCTCACACCTACATGCCCAGCTCGTGGCATCCTATACCCACACACCCCCCCAGGAGGTGGGGATCATTCCCCTTCACAGATGAGGAAACCGAGGCACAGAGCATTTCAGTACGTCGCTGAGTCACGCTAATGACTAATTCATCCTAAACCATCTGCTTGGTGGATGCCTTGCAGCAGCTTACATGAAACGTGGGTATAGTATGCCACTTCCTGTGGGACACAGATGACAGACAGAGGAAGTCATCACAGCTTACCGGGTGCCGAGGGTCAGGTGTGGTTGGAGCGTCCTAAGCCTGGCCTGGGGGGTCCTTTCGGGGCTGCGGATGGAGACACAACGGGAGCGAGTTCAGTGACTGGCCTGAGGTCACGGGTAAGTGGCAGGAGGGGGACCCAACCCCCAGGCCAGATGACTATGAGCCCGGTCTCCCCGGCTGATCAGTATGAGCCGCCCAGAGCACATGGCACAGGGCTGCCTGCTGCTGAGCTGTTTGTTGTTGTTTTTTTTTAAATATATTTTATTGATTTTTCACAGAGAGGAAGGGAGAGGAATAGAGAGTTAGAAACATCGATGAGAGAGAGACATCCATCAGCCGCCTTCTGCACGCTCCCCACTGGGGATGTGCCCACCACCAAGGTCCATGCCCTTGACCGGAATCGAACCTGGGACCCTTCAGTCCGCAGGCCAACGCTCTATCCACTGAGCCAAACCGGTCTCGGCTGCTGCTGAGTTTTAATCCCAAGTCCAGGGTCCCTTGCACCAGCCACGGCCCAGGCTCTCCTGACCCCCACGCCTTCCCCGGCTTCTCCTTCCAGCTCTCCTCACCCCCCGACCCCCCGGCTCTGCAGCCCCCTCTCCCCTCTGACCTCGGGGAACGGGCTTTGCGGAGAGGCTTTTAAACCTTCCTGGTTGCAGCCCGTATTGATCCGCCCGGTTCCTTAATGGGATTCTTTTGCTTCCGCCACCTCCCCTCCGCCCGCCTCCCCTCGGCCGGCCCATTACCCTGGGCCTTTGCTGCTTCAGACCTTCTCAGTCCCGACTCTGATCGATGCTCCTCGGGGGGGGGGGGGGGGGGGGGGAGGAGTAACAAGGAGATCAGCGAGCCGACCAAGGCCCAGGCCGGGCCAAGTTTCTCCCTCCCAGGGATGGCCCTTCCCAGGCCCCTGCTCCGGCCCCTGAGGCTGCTGGCTGACGGGCGGCTGCCCATTAGGGTCAGTCCTGAGTCCCAGCCCCCCTCTTCCCCTCCGGTCCTGGCAAACGGGGACCCCATAGGTGGGCGGCTTCCACATGGCACGGGAGCCTTCTTTCCTCTGCGGTCCCCAAAGAAGCCCCCAAAGTGTCATTGGCGAGGGTTCGCCGCCTCCTCCCCGGCAATGATGGCAGTTTGGGGGCCGTCCGTTGCTAGGGAACTCACGCCGCCTGCCTTTGATTCCCCACTTCCTTTACAATGAAGTCAATAACACGCGTGCCCTGCCTTCCTCCCTTCGGCGATGGTATTTCAGATCAATGTGAGGCCGCAGCCGGAGAGGGCCGCCCCCCGGCTGCCAGCAGGCCCAGCACCAAACGGGGCTCCCGTGCCGTGGGCCCGGGAAGCGAGCCGAGTCTCCCCACACAGCGAATCTGATTTATGCGACGGCGCGTCCGCGCGGCTCCAGCCCATGGCCTTCCCTCCGACTTTGGTTGCAGGCACATCCCCAGTGCGGGGCGTGCAGGAGGCAGCTGACAGATGTCTCTCTCTCATCGATATTTCTAGCTCTCTATCCCTCTCCCTTCCTCTCTGTAAAAGATCAATAAAATATATATTTTTTAAAATAAATAAATCTCGCCCGTTAGTGCAGAATCAACCTCCTCTTTAGACAGGCCTTGGTCTCTGACTCCCATCTCCTCCGCCTTGAACCTTACAACCTGAACTCAGTCCTGGGTCTGCTACTTTCCAGCTGTGTGATTTTGGGCAAGTGGCTTAACAACTCTGAGCTGTTGGGGTGTTTTTTTTTAATTAGTCAATTGGGGTTCATCATAGTGCCTGGTTGACGGGGCTGGTGGGAGGTCAGAGGGAAGAATACAGGCCGAGTCTGGCCTGCACATGGAGAAAGCTCTCGGTCTCTTCTAGCTGGTGTTCCTGGCACGGTGCACGGGTCTGCCCTTCGCTCGGGGCCAGGCACGCTCCAGCACTCCCCTGCAATTCACTCCCTGGATCCTCTGCAGTGAGACAGCCAGGCAGCGTCACCCCGTTCCCGGGAAAGCCCTCGCACCTGGGAGAGCCGGTGAGGGCCGCGCTGGCTGCAAGGTTTCTCTCAGCGGGCGGCTGGCCCACACAGCCTGTGGCTTCTCAAACACTCTGTCTTCTCTCACCTCTTGGGGTGGATTTGTTGTTGTTGTTTATATATTTTATTGATTTTTTACAGAGAGGAAGGGAGAGGGATAGAGAGCTAGAAACATCGATGAGAGAGAGACATCGATCAGCCGCCTCCTGCACGCCCCCTACTGAGGATGCGCCCACAACCAAGGGCCAACGCACTATCCACTGAGCCACACGGGTTTCGGCTGGATTTTTTTTTTTTAGGTGACGTTCATATAACATAAATGAACCATCTTTTTTTTTAAAATATATTTTATTGATTTCTTACAGAGTGGAAGAGAGAAGGATAGAGAGTTGGAAACGTCGATGAGAGAGAGACATCGATCAGCCGCCTCTTGCACGCCCCCTACTGGGGCCATGCCCACAACCAGGATACATGCCCTTGACCAGAATCGAACCCGGGACCTTCCAGTCCGCAGGCCGACGCTCTAGCCACTGAGCCAAACTGGTTTCGGCTAAATGAACCATCTTAAAGGAGGCGATTCAGTGGCGTTCAGCACATCCACGGTGTTGCTAGGCCACCTCTATCCAGCTCCCAAGCATTTGCACACCGGCTACAGCCCGTGTACAGCAGCAGCCATGCCCGCACCCTCTGCCCCCGCTGCACCCCCACCTGCCCGGTCTCTGTGGACCCGCCTCTTCTGGACACTTCACGTGAGTCATGCAACACGGGCTGTGTGTGTCCGGCTGCTCGCATCGCGCACCGTGATGGTGACATTTGTCCGTGTTGTCGCGTGGAACCTCCATTCCTCTTCGTGACGGGTAACATGCCCGTGCATGGTCCACCGTGCTGGACTATCCAGCCCTGGCTGGTGGCCACGGGTCGCTCCGCTCGGGCGGGAATCGCTGCTGTGACCGTGGGCATGCAGCTCACCGCTCTTCGCACCACGTGCTCTTCCCAAGCCCGGCGCTTCGCCATTCCTGCCTCTGGGCCTTTGCAATGGCCTGTCCACCCCTGGAGCCCCCCTCCCCTCGGGCGCCCCCTCCTCACATTCAGGCTCAGCTTCATGCCCCCGGCTCCTGGGAGACTTCCTGCTGTGCTTGGCGGGGGGGGGGAGGGCCTTCCTGGAGGCTCCCATCGCCCCGCCAGCTCCGGGCGGCCCTTCTGCAGTGGCTGCAATGGTTCCTGCGTCTGTCCTCGCTGACAAGGGGTGGGGGGAGGGGGGCTGTGATCGCTCGAACCACGGCTGCCTCCTCGGGCCTTGCGAGGGCCGGGTGCACAGTAGAGATTTTTAAAACGTCATCGAGCAAATGCAGGACCGTCACCTCTGCCACGACCAGGTCTGGGTCTCAGCCTCTGGGAATTCTCACGGGTCCCCCGGGACTGGGCTCCTTTGGGGGAGGGACCAGGCGCCCACAGTTCATACTGTGCCGTGAAAGGCCCCTCGGGAGACTTGTTGATTAAAAACACAGCGTGGAAACGGGAGCGAAGCTGCCATTAGAAGCGATTCATTAGAGGCCTGCTCATCGTTCTGTTTGGAACAACGCTGTTAATATTAATGACCCTCAAACATGCTTCCCGTGCCGGCTCTGCCCGTTCCTGCTCCCCCTTCCGCAGGCTCCGCATCCCTCGGATGCTTCCCACACGCTGTCCGCCTGCAGGCCCCAGGCCCGAGCTTCTGCCACTCACCGGGTCAGCTCTGTCACTGCTGTTTCCCCAACCCCTTCCCCCAACCCCTCCCCGGCCACCGCACTGGGCCGCTCACGGGGCAGCCGCTGTGGCCGGAGGCTGGGTGTGCTGGGTAGTGAAGCACCAGCAGGTTCTGAGAAGAGGGACAATGCCTGACCCAGGGGAGAGCAAAGCTGCCCTGACGAGATGGCAGCAGCGAGATGACAGGAAGGAGAGGCCCTTCAACAGGGAGGCGACAGGCATTGTCCCTCTGGGAGGCGGGGTGAGACGCCTGGGGCAGCCCCCTCCACGTGCTCCAGCTGGGACACCCCTCCCCCCGCACAGAGAGCTCCAATTAAAAACATTACCGGGGCCAAAACCAGTGTGGCTCAGTGAATAGAGCGTCAGCCTGCAGACTGAAAGGTCCCGGGTTCCATTCCGGCCAAGGGCATGTATCCTGGTTGCGGGCACATCCCCAGTGGGGGGGCGTGCAGGAGGCGGCTGATCGATGTCTCTCTCTCATCGATGTTTCTGGCTCTCTATCCCTCTCCCTTCTTCTCTGTGAAAAATAAATAAAATATATTAAAAAAAAAAACATTCACGGGGCACAGAGCCTGGTGGCCGTGGGGTGGCAACTCTGTTCTTGGAGGGGGTCTGCAGGGAGGTCCTGCAGGCCACTGGGGGAGGGAGTGGTGGGAACTTGGTCTCGCTCACTGACTTGCCTGATCTGGCGGAAACAAGAAACGACTGCCTTCACTCTGCGCCTGCTTTGGGCCCTTGTCTGCCACGGAAGGGGTCCTATCCCCCAGACCAAAGGCAGTGGCCTGGCACGGACCCGGCAGTGATGTCGGGGAGTGGGCACCCTGCCCGCCGTGCCCACTGGTGGTGCCCAGCAGGGAGCCTGCTCACAGCCATTGCTCTGGGAAAACTGGCTGAGTGGCGCTGATACTGGCTGCCTCATCTATAATAATAAAAGCATACTATGCTAATTAGATGGGGCTGAGAGGGAAGCCGGAGCCGGCAGCCAGGGGAAGGCCTAGTCTTGCATGAATTTCGTGCACCGGGCCTCTAGCTCGTTACAAGCAGCCCTCGCCTGTCTTTGAAAATGGTATATAAAGGAAATAAAGGTATGAAATAATAAAGGTATGAAAATGGAAATAAAGGTATACAGTGGTACCTCGAGATACGAGTGCCCTAACATACGAGATTTTTCAGATACAAGCCGTCGAGTGAGCGATTTTTGCTTTGAAATACGGGCAACATTTGAGATAGGAGTCATCGCGATGATCGGCCGGCTGCACATGACACACCAGTTTACCTCGACTTGAGCGTCTCATCGTTTCCCACGCCTCAAGGTTACGGAGTGAATTAAACTCGTATCTCGAGGCACCACTGTACACACCAGGAACCCAGCAGGCATTTTCTGTCTTAATTACTTCTTTCCCTTTAACAAGAACTGACGTCCACTGGACGCTGGGCCTGCACCCGGGCCTGCTCTGAGGGCTCCCACGTGCGAGGTCACACACGCTGGGAGCAGGCACAGTGCCTCACCCACAGCCAGCTGAGCACCACTTAACCGGCTTGTCCCAAAGGTAAGTCACCCCCTCCCTCACCTGCACACGCACACACACACACACACACACACACACACACACACGCTGCCTCCTGGCCGCACTGAGCAGTTGATATAAAACGGGTTACAAAGCATCAGACGTTGGAAGAATCCCTCACTTTCCCCGACAGGTACAGCCCCTGCTGTGACTGGGAGCAGACAGGCAAGGCTCAGAGAGGTTAAGTGGTTTCCTGAGGTCACACAGCCAGGAACTGGCAGACGCTGGGGCAGGGTGCTTATTTTCAAATGCAAATTTATTTAAAATCTAGGCTGGGCGGATGGCCTCCGGATTGGCTGTGACGGGAGCCGCTCCCCGCCTTTCCGGGAAGCGAGCTGGTGTTCTCCGGGCAGCCAGGAGCATCAGCCGGCGGCCATGCCCGCCCTCGCTCCTCGCTCCTCGCTCCTCGCTCCTCACCTTGTCAGACGCTGCCAGCCCTCCGCTGCCCGGCAGGCCTCCCCGGCCCCCGCTCTGCCTCCATCCTCTTTAATTAAACAGCAGCGCTCCCTGGAAAGCAATTGAATGATCCAATTATGCGCTCCTCACCTGATGGCTATCATTATCGCAGGAACTCTGGTGACTCAGGTGTTGATGGGGCTCAAATAGGAACCAGCATGAGTGAGTCCAGCGATGGATGCGAGCCGGACACCGCCCGCCCGCACGCCCGCCCCTCCACCTGCTTCCCCATCCAGAACCCCTGTGGCTGCACGCCGCCCCCCGCCTCCCTCCACACACACCCCCCGCCCAGGCCTCGCTGCCCTGGGCCTCTCAGAGCGGCTGCTTCCCCACTGGTCCTCGTCTGCGGAGGCTGGGCGGGCGGCACAGGCCCCCGGAGCCCCATCACTCGGGCGGGGCTCCTGGGTGCTCTGTGGCACCTTGGTCCCGCCGCTCCTGTGGGCCATGACCAGCCTGGGGCCACCCTCACTCACCCTGAGGCCTGAGAGTGGACGCTCGATTCCCCACCGCCTCCGCCAGGGTCCCGCCCTGATAGCCACTCGGAGGACAGTGCAAGGCTGAGTCTGCACCCTGCCCCCCCCCACAGTTCCCCTGGCTGTCACCCTCCCATCGAAATGAAGAAACTCACACGAACTCACACG
>JAAGEH010000396.1:0-51452 GCA_011751065.1 Lasiurus cinereus
TATCTTCACATTTTTGGATTCTTTTCTCTTCTTGCTTTTCCAGTTGAATGTTTTCAGCTTCTTTATATTTCAAATTTTTGACTTGATCCTTGCCTTTCTCTAGTCTGCTGTTAGGACTCTGTATAATAGTTTTTATTTCAGTCAGTGTATGTTTAATTTTTAGTTGGTCTTTTTTCATCTTTAGTTGGACCTTTTCCATCTCTAGTTGAATCTTTTGCATCTCTAGTTGGTCCTTTTTCATCTCTTCTTGGGTCTCACTAAATTTATCGAACTTTTCTAGCATATTCTTGAAAAACCTTATAAGCGTGGTTTTGAACTCTATATCCAGTCGTTTTTTTTCCTCCATTTTTTTTGTTTGTAATCCCTTCCCTTGTCTCGGCATTTTCACTATGCCGGGGAAACTTCTGTGTTGAATTCAGCTTTATGATACCAGATGTGCAAAGCCGCAGAAGCCTCTGTTGAGCTTGGGAGGGGTGGAGTCTCAGGGCTTAAGGGACCGCCTTGCCTTCCAGTCGGCCTGCCCTCCACGGCCTCTGAGTCTCACGTGACTGAGTAATGGCTGGAGCGGTCCTTGTGCGCACGCCCGCAGTACCTCCAACCACTGCCTTTCCGGCTTCCCTGCGCACCAGGACCACACGAGTCTAGGTCTCCAGGGTTTCGTCCGAAACAGGGGTTTAGTGAAGTTAGAAGTGGCACAGTTGGGAGGGTCCATCTCCCGCCCACTAGCGAAAGCCAGCGGCACAATCAGCAGTCTGTCCTGTGCGCAGTGCCGTGCGCCCCACCAGACCTTTGATCTTTTGCAACTCCCCTAAATTTCCGTGCACTTCTCCCTTTTCACAGTCCAAACTCCCCGCGTATGAGTTTCGGCTGGATTTGGGGTTTAGTGTCGTAAGATAAGGGGTTCAATGCCTTTGGGAGTCTCCGTTTCCCTCCCACCAGAGAAAGCCAGCCAGGTACTCCGGCACCCGCTCTCTCCTCGCGCGCATCTCCGTACCTCAGCTTTTTGCAGCTCCTCTGGGTCTCCGTGAGCCCCTCTCTTTCCCTCTAGTTGTAGAACTTCCAGTCAGCCAGCTTTCCTGTGGTTCTGGATGATGTCCATTCTGTCTTTTAGTTGTAGTTTTGAAATTGTTGTGCGAGGCAGCAGTGTAGGTGTTTACCTATACCGCCATCTTGGATTCCCATAGTTTTCTTCTTGATATTTCCAGTCTAATGACTATGCTGTACACCAGAAACCAATCCTATATAATAGAAGCGTAATATGCAAATTGACTGAATGGCAGAACAACCAGTTGGTGAGGTGTGGGGCTGGCTAGCAGGTGGTACCAGGCCAGACAAGAAGCAGAGGGAGGGGATGGTGATTGGGGAATGGTGGTAACCAGATGTGGCAGAGGGGCGATCAAGGGGTAGGGGGAATGGCAGAGCCCTTTGTGAACTGTGTGTACAGTCTTGTTGTAGTTAATTTTTTAACGTTATTTTTTAAATTAAATGTTTATTATTCAGATTACAGTGGTACCTCGAGATACGAGTTTAATTCATTCAGTAACCTTGCTCGTATATCAAGTTGCTCGTATCTCAAAGCAAATTTCTCCATTGAAATAAATTGAAATGGCCGTTAATCAGTTCCAGCCCTCAAAATGCCACCCCAGTTGTTCTTGTTACGTGTTTTTGAATAAGAAAAATGTATTTATAAATGACAAATATTGTATAAAAACATAATAAAAGAAAATGTAAAGGAATAAACTGGTTTTATAAAGTGTATTTACCTACTCGTTACACTCTTAATGCTACTTTATCCCTAAACTGAATGTAACTTAACTAATCTTCATTGAACTTAAGTGCTACTGGTCTTTGCATTTTTGGCCGATTTAAAAAAAAAGTGTCCAACGAGGTTTGCCTCTTCCTCCCTTTCAGAATGTTTCTGAAATGGGTGAGGCAAGTTTCATTGAACAGCTCCAATGCACGACCAGTAGCAACTTTTTCGGGGTGTTTCTTTTCCACGAAGTGTGACACCCTCTCCCACATTCCTAAGATCTCCTTTATCTCACTTGTAGAGATCTCCTCCACCTCTGGCTCCTCCTCGAAACCTATTTCTTAGAGAACCTCTGCATGTTGCTGAGACTGCAACTCTTGTAACTCCTCCGTGGTGAGTTCCAGAGAGTGCTCCTCGACGAGCTCATTCACGTCTCTCTCATCCACCTCCAGGCCCATGGATTTTCCCAGAGACACTATCTCCTCCTCCACTGACACCTCGGGTTCGAATCCTTCGAAGTTCCTTTCCGCTATGGCCTCAGGCCACAGCTTCTTCCATGCAGAGGTCAAAGTCCTTGTTGTAACACCCAGCCAGGCCTGATCAATAATTCTGAGGCATATCACGATGTTAAAGTGGTTCTTCCAGAACTCTCGAAAGGAGAGGTTTGTGTTTTCCGTCACCTCAAAGCAGTGCTGGAACAGGTGCTTGATGTACAGCTCTTTAAAATTAGAAATCACCTACCTCAAAGCAGCGCTGGAACAGGTGCTTGATGTACAGCTCTTTAAAATTAGAAATCACCTCCTGATCCATGGGCTGCAGGATAGGAGTGGTGTTGGGAGGTAGGTAGACAACCTTTATAAACTTGAACTCTTTGAGGAGCTCATCTTCGAGGTTCGGTGGGTGAGCAGGAGCATTGTCGAGGACGAGGAGGGCTTGCATGGTTAGGTTGTTTTCCTGTAGATATTTCTTAACAGAAGGACCGAAAACCAGGTTTACCCACTCCACAAAGAACTGCCTGGTGACCCATGCCTTCGGGTTTGCCCTCCACATAACTTGCAGTTTATCTTTTAAAATCTTATGTGACTTAAAGACTCTGGGGTTTTCTGAATGGTATACGAGCAGAGGCTTGATCTTGGCAGTCACCACTCGCATTGGCGCACAGTGCGAGAGTTAGCCTATCTTTCATGGGTTTGTGGCCTGGCATCGCCTTCTCCTCTGCCGTTATATAAGTCTTCCTTTTGTTAAGTTGTATGAGTCCCCTGTAAATGTTGGAGATTAAACCCTTATTGGAGATAACATTGGCAAATATGTTCACTGATGCAGTGGGTTTTCTTGTTTTGTTGATGGTTTCTTTTGCTGTGCAAAAGCTTTTTATTTTGATGTACTCCCATTTGTTTATTTTCTGTTTAGTTTCCATTGCCCTAGGAGTTGTATTGGTGAAGATATTGCTTCGTCATATGTCAGATTTCTCTGCCTGTGGATTTCTTTAATATTCTTTTTTTAAAAAATTAAATCTTTATTATTCAGATTATTACATTTGTTTCTCTTTTTTCCCCTCCATAGCTCCCCTCCACACAGCTCCTACTCCTCTCTCTACCTTTACCTCCCTTCCATTGAGCGCATCCATAGGTATATGATTTTGACTTGATTCTTGCGTTCCTCTAGTCTGTTGCTAGGTCTCTGTATAATATTTTTTATTTCAGACAGTGAATGTTTAATTTCTAGTTGGTCCTTTTTCATCTCTAGTTGGTCCTTTTTCATTTCCTCTTGGGTCTTGCTAAATTTATCCATCTTTTCTAGGATATTCTTGAAAAACCTTATAACCGTGGTTTTGAACTCTATATCCAGTCGTTTGTTTTCCTCCATTTCTTTTGTTTGTGACCTCTTCCTTTGTCTCTGCATTTTCACTATGCCGGGAGAACTTCTGTGTTGGATTCAGCCTTATAATACAAGACTTGCAAAACTGCAGAAGCCTCACTGTTGAGCTTTGGATGGGTGGAGTCTCAGGGCTTAATGGACTGCCTTGCCTTCCAGTTGGCCTTGCCCTCCACGACCCCTGGGTGTCACGTGACTCTGGGTAGCCACTGGAGTGGTCCCTGTGCACGTGTGCAGTGCCTCTAGACTGCTGCTTTTCCAGTTCCCCTGTGCTCCAGGACCATATGAGTCTGGGTCCCCAGGGTTTTGCCCAAAACTGGGGTTTAGTGGAGTTAGATATAGCACAGTTGGGAGGCTCTGTCTCCTGCCCACTCATGACAGCCAGCTGCACAATCGGCAGTTGGTCCTCCATGTAAAGTGCTGTGCGCCCTACCAGACTTCTGCCCTTTCGTGGCTCCCCCAAACCTCTGTGCACTTCTCCCCTTTCACAGTCCAAACAACCCCTGTATGAGTCTCGGCTGGACCTGGGTTTCAGTGCCACAGAATGAGGGGCCCAATGCAGTTGGGAGTCTCCATCTCCCTCCCGCCACAGAAAGCCAGACAAGCACTCCAGCACCCACTCTCTCCATGCATGCGTCTCCGTACCCCAGCTTTTTGCAGATCCTCTGGGTCTCTGTGAGCCCCTCTCTTTCCTTTAAGTTGTAGAATTTCCACTCAGTCCGCTTTCCTGTGGTTCTGGATGATGTCCGTTCTGTCTTTGATTGTTGTTGGTATCACTGGGGGAATTGACCTCCAAGCCAATTGGTTGTAAGGATCAGCTGTGTCTGCGCATGCGGGCTTGCCTCCAGACCTCTGCCTTTCGCATGCATGCGAGCATCCGGAACTCTGCCTTTTGGTTCCCCTGAGTTTCTTTGCGCTCTAGGGACCCATATGAGTTTGGGTCCCCAGGGTCTCGCCCAAAACTGGGGTTCAGTGCTGTTGTGAGGTTCTGTTTTCTTCCCACTGGAGGAAGCCAGGCACAATCAGCAGACAGCGCTTTGTGTGTGCATTTCGCGAGCCCCCAGATTTCTGTCTTTCATGGCTCCCCTAAGTTTCTGTGCACTCCTTCCTTTTCACAACAATCCAGACTCCCCCTATGAGTCTTGCCTGGAGCTGGGGTTTAGTGCAGTTGGCATTTTCTGTCTCTCTTCCGCCAGAGGAAGCCAGCAAACCCTCCTCCTCCATAAACACATGGGATATGTTTCATATACAGTAAAAAGCCCTGTGAAGCTTGATCAATTTGAGAGCAGGGAATACAGTGGTACCTCGAGATACGAGTACCCTAACATACAAGATTTTTGAGATACAGCCGTCGAGCGAGCGATTTTTGCTTTGAAATACTAGCAACATTTGAGATACGAGTAATCGCGCGATCGGCCGGCTGCACATGACCCACCAGTTTACTGCGACTTGAGCGACTCATAATTTCCCACGCCCATCCTCTCCATGAGCGTGTCTCCATACCTCAGCTCCTCTGAGTCTTCTTGAGCCCCTCTCTTTACTTCTAGTTGTAGAATTTTCACTCAGGCAGCTTTCCTATGGTTCTGAATGGTGTCTGTTCTGTCTTTTAGTTGTAGTTTTGAAATTGTTGTGCGAGGCAACAGCTTAGGTGTTCACCTATGCTGCCATCTTGGTTTTTCCCTACTGGTGATTCTTATCACAAAATTATTGCAAATATGGTGGCCAAATGGTGATTCTTCTAATTTTATTATTTATTCTACTAGTAACCTGGTGCATGAAATTTGTGCACATTAAAAGGGAATTAATTAAAGAAAATATTTTAATATTGTTATTTGCCCTTTCTCTGTAATAGAAGTGTCAGAGATGAAAGAAAATTAGTAAACTATATATGAAAATCTTCTCCTGTCAGAGTCTGGCGCACACTATATGAACCAAAATCGAGTCCCCATCCACCCCAGTGTGCCTTGAAACCATGTGAGACCCAGACCGGGACAGCTCCACCCTCATTGGGCTAGATCTAGACCAAGCTGGCCCCACCCCTGTCAAGCCCTGCTGGGTGGGGGGCATGGCCTCAGGTCGCCTGGCTCACCACTTGGATGGGGTGGGAGGGAGTGCAGCCTGAGGTCGCCCAGCCTGGGCTGGGGAGTGCACCTTGAGGTCTCTTGGCCCGGGCCAGGGGCACGCCTTGAGGTCCTCATCAAGGCCTGGCAGGTGGGGGGGCACAGCCTGAGGTTCCCTGTCAACTCCCACCAGGCGGGGGATGCAGCCTGAGGTCCCCCATCAATTCTTGTTGGGTGGGGGGCATGGCCCGAGGTCCCTTGTCAAGCCCCTCCAGGCGGTGGGGGTGGGGGGGTGGGAGGAGAGCGCAGCCTCAGGTCCCCTGCTCCAGCCCAGCACTACACAGCCTAGATCCCTGCTGATTGTTCTTTAAGGCTCCTTATGGGAAACTCGGCCTCTGCTGTGGGCACAGCCATTTTGTGTTATGGAATCACTGCCACTGCTATGAGTGCAGCCATTTTGACTTGCATTTTCCCTCTCTATTAGATAAGATGTTTATTAGGAGTATTCTTCTATAAGAAGGGACTTACCCTATTTCCCACTATTTATTTATTATTTATTTATTACACTAAAAGGGAAAATAAAATAAATAACCTAAGTAGTTCTTGAACTTACACTATCCTCACATTTTTGAATTGTTTTTTCCTTTTACAGGTGAATGTTTTCTGCTTCTTTGTATTTCATATCTTTGACTTGATTCTTGCGTTCCTCTAGTCTGTTATTAGGTCTCTGTGTAATATTTTTATTTCAGTCAGTGTATGTTTAATTTCTAGTTGGTCCTTTTCATTTCCTTAAGGATCTCGTTAAATTTATTGATTTTTTTCCAGGAAATTCTTGAAAAACCTTACAATCATGGTTTTGAACTCTATATTCAGTCGTTTGTTTCCCTCCATTTCTTTCATTTGTAATCTGTTCCTTTGTCTCTGCATTTTCACGGCTTCCCTGAGTTGGTAGAGTAGCTTTGTGGGCTGGTTGTCCTACATAGCTCTGCCTCCCCAGTTACCTGAGGTGGACACTCTTGGTGTACCCCTTTGTGGACTATGTGTATAGTCTTGTTGTATTTAAGTCTTGATTGTTGTTGGTATCACTGCGGGATTTGACCTCCAGGCCAACTGGTTGTGAGGATAAACTCTGTCAATGCCAGGAGAACTTCTGTGCTGGAGTCAGCCTTATGAGATAAGACTTGTAAAATTGCAAAAACCTCTGTGTTGGGCTTGGATAGGATGGAGTCTCAGGGCTGAGCACATAGTCTTGGCTTTCTTTCAACCCTGCCCTATGAGGGCCCTGGGTCTGTGTCCCTCAGTAATCGCTGCAGCCCTCTCTGTGTGCACACATGCACATGCCTCCAGCCCTCCGCCTTTCATGGTTCCCTTGAGTTTCCGTGCATTCCGGGGACCTGTATGAGTCTGGGTCCCCAGGATCTTGCCTGAAATTGGGGTTCATTGCAGTCGAAACTGGAGTTCAGCGCAGTTGGGAGGTTCTGTCTTCCTCCTACTAGAGAAAGCCAGCAGCACAATCATCAATCAGTCCTCTCTGTGTGCACTTGTGGGTGTGCACTCCAGACCTCTGCTTTTTATGGCTCCCCTAACTTTCTGTGCACTCGTCTCTTTTTCTGACAGTCCAGCCTCCCCCCATATGAGTCTTTCCCAGAACTGGGGTTCAGTGCAGTCAGGAGTTTTCTTCTCTCTCCTGCTAGAGAAAGCCAGCCAGATATTCCGCTGCCCATCCTTTCCATGTATGTGTCTTTGTACCTCAGCTTTTTGCAGCTCCTCTGAGTCTCTGTGAGCCCCTCTCTTTCTCTTCTAGTTGTAGAATTTCCACTCAACCAGCTTTCCTGTGGTTCTGGATGATGTCCGTTCTATCTTTCAGTAGTAGTTTTGAAATTGTGGTGCTAGGCAGCAGTATAGTTGTTCACCTATGCCGCCATCTTGGTTTCTCTTGTGTCTCATTTAGCAATATATCTTAATATTTCTTTATATTAATTCAAAGATATCCTTGTTCTTATTTTTTTCACAGTTGCAAAATATTCAATTGATGTTCTATAGAGACTATTTTAGTGATCATAAAATGAGATATTGCTGTTGAGTGTTCTAAATGGTTCAAATGGCCAGAATGGTGAATTTTATGTTTTGTCTATCAAACTACAATGAAAAATTAGAGTATAAGAAGTGATCTCTTAAGAACACAGGAAAGAATCATAGTACAATAATAATGATGTATGATTAAGTTAATGCAAATAGTCCTTGGGTTACTTTGAACTCGACATATGTCATTTTGTGGTTATGTTGCCATCTCCCATTTACTTATATATAAATAAAATGACATCTGTATGTATGTACATATGTGCTTTATGTTTTTATTTATTTGTTTACCACAAGTAAAGCTAGGAATTGTTATCTTTTTCAAATTTTGTTTACTGTCTCAGTTCATTACTGCTGTGTATGTGAGTGATGTAGGTGATTATGTAGGTGGGTTCCAACTTACGGCGAAAATCACTTTACGTCACGCCATAGGAATGGATCTCAGACATAATCCAAGGACCTACTGTAGCAGGAAATGGATTAAAATATACAATTAATCAAAAGGAAGGAAGACAAGAGAGAATATGTGTGAAACATGTATCAAAAAACATAGTTACATGGAAAATATAAATTAAAATGTATTATGATTTCATTAGATGTGAAGAGAATAAATTCTGCAGAAATACAATAATTGTTGCACTACCTAAGATGAGCAGTATCCAGCATTACATTGTTAATAATGGACACCTCAGAGATATAAGGAAAAAGAAAAGGTTAAAGTGATGGAAAAATATACAATTTAAACTCTAACCACAAGAAAGTTACATTTTACTACCTATTATATACTAGTACTATCTCTATCTCTATCTGTATATGTATATATATACTAGAGGCCTAGTGCATGAAATTCATGCATAGGGGCGAGGTGTGTGTCCCTCAGCTCAGCCTGCACCCTCTTCAATCTGGGACCCCTTGAGAGAAGTCTGACTGTCCTCTCACAATCCAGGACTGCTGGCTCCCAACTACTCGTCTGCCTGCCTACTTGATTGCTCCTAACCACTTCTGCCTACCTGCCTGATCACTCCCTAACTATTCCACTGCCAGCCTGACTGATGCATAACTGCTCCTCTGCCGGCCTGGTTGCCCCTAACTGTCCTTCCACATAGGGGTGGCCATCTTTGACCACATGGGAGCAGCCATCTTGTGTGTTGGAATGATGGTCAATTTGCATATTACCTCTTTATTATATAGGATGTCTGTTTGTATATCTGTATATGTACCTACATCCATAGTGATAGATATAAAGTACCTATACAATATTAGAAGTAGATGAGTAGTTAAGATAAAGCCCATTTCTAGAAATACCTCCTAATTATAAATGCAGTCGTGTGCTTTTGTATGTATTTTTAAAATGTTTGGCTTCCTTTTTTTAAAAAGCCTTATTTTGTAGTATATGCCATTATTCACAGTGTAATTTTTCTTATGGCTGATTGCAATCTACCAGCATGATGTCAGTGAATGTCAGTTGGAAAGACAGCCTCACAATCAACTTGAGGCTGTCCAAAGCCAGCATCAAAGAATAAGGTAAAAAAAAAAATTCACCAGAAGAAAATCATGATACTAAATCATTATGTCATCAATAACATAGTATAAGAAATACATAAGCAAAAACTGACATATCTCAAAGAAGAAAAAGACAAACCCACAACTATAATTGTGCAATATATCTTGCATAAGATTTTGCATATATCTTATAAGATGACGAACAAGCAACAATTACTAATTGGCAATATAACATTACTAATACATGTAGCAAACTGGATCTAGTTTACACATATATTTTATTGATTTTTTACAGAGAGGAAGGGAGAAGGATAGAGAGTTAGAAACAGATGAGAGAGAAACATCGATTAGCTGCCTTCTATAAATCCCTCACTGGGGATGTGCCCTCAACCAAGGTACATGCCCTTGACTGGAGTCGAACCCAGGACCCCTCAGTCGCAGGCTGAAGCTCTATCCACTAAGCCAAATCAGTCAGGCGCCTAGTTTACATATTAACCACACTGGACATGACAACAGAATGCATATTCTATTAAAGTTATATGCAGATCTCAACTATTCAGTAATTTTAGGAGATATATTTCCCTGTGCTCCTGACTGCAACAAGAGGATTTAATGATTGTCACTTAAAGAATTTAATCTTGACACACATCTCCAAGGCCTATTTTATATCTCTGTTCCTCAGGCTGTAGATGAAGGGGTTCAGCATGGGGGTAACTACCGTATACATGACCGAAGCAATTATGTCTTTGGAACCCCATGATGAGGAGAAAAAATAAATACTTGTCAGTGTCCCATAGTATAAAAACACCACAGAGAGATGGGAGCCACAGGTAGAAAAGACTTTAGAGAGGCTCTGAGTGGAGAGGACCCTCAGGATGATAGTCCCTATACGGATATAGGAGCCCAGAATAACACCAAAACACAAAAAGAAAAGCATTCCTGCCTCGATGAATATGACCAGCTCATTGAGGGAGGTGTCTGAACAGCTCAGCTTCAGGAGTGCAGCAAGGTCACAGTAGAAGTGGGGGATGGCATTGTCAGCACAGAATGACAGTTGGACCAAGAGGAGGGTGTGCAACAAATCGTTGGCACAGGAGAGAATCCAGGAGCCAGCCACCAGCAGCACACACAGCCCCTCCCTCATGATGGAGGTGTAGTGTAGCGGGTGACAGATGGCCACGTACCTGTCATATGCCATTACAGCCAGAAGAAAATTGTCAAGAGAACCAAATAGCAATAAAAAATACAACTGAGAAATGCATCCCACATAGGAGATGGATTGTTGCTGAGTCTGCAAGTTCGTGAGCATCCTAGGCACAGTGACAGAGGAGAGAGACATGTCAGAGAAGGCCAGTTGGCTGAGGAAGAAGTACATGGGCATGTGCAGGTGAGAGTCCAGCCTGATGAGCAGGCTGATGAGCAGGTTGCCCAGCACCGTGGTCAAGTACATGCCCAGGAACAGGGTGAAGAACACGCCCTGCTGTCCTGGTGGGATGGGGAGCCCCAGGAGGAGGAAGTGGGACACGCTGCTCTGGTTCTCAGGCCTCATGCTGCTCTTCCGTCTGCTGGGGATAAAGAAGGTGTGGGAGTCTCAGGGACCTAGGAAGATGAACACAACATCTCATCACATATTGTCATTATTGGGGAAACTGTTCATTTTTAAATACTTCATGTTAATTTCTCACACCTGTAGATGTATGCCTCTTCCCTCTCTCCCACTCTGGCTCCAGGAAAACATTGAACCACAAAGTAGTCACAAGACCTCATCGCACAGAAGTAAGAGGGGTTTGCTGTTTACTTAAATATTACCTTTAATATCACGTCTGTGTCAGAACCTCTACTAAGGACTGAAATGCAGCAATGAACAAGCAAGGTGCCCACTTCTGAAGTTTACATCTTGATGAGTATGGAGGGATCATATCTACACCAGGCCAGAGCCAAACCATAATAATTCATGGCGGCAGGAATAGAAGGTGAACCCTTGCAAACTGGCGTTGATTGTTTTTGCCTGAAAGTAATGTGAGACTCCAGTGCTGAGTGGTGTTGTTGGAGCATTGCCAGATCCTGTGCACCTGTTGGGTCCCACTGACCCTCAGCTGTAAACTCAGGGACACTCTGGAAATGGGTGGCCATTGATACCCACTTGATGCCAAAATATTTTCAAAACCAGAATAGTCCATAAAATAGCTTTCATAAAAATTCTGAACATTTGGGAACTAGGCTACAGACTTTACCTCCAGTTCCTAACTAAATTCATACAACAGCCTTACATTCCCTGATTTTAAAACCTCTTCATAGCTGTTCTAAGGATTTGTATTCTTGGACCTATTTTAGTTTTTAAGAAATAGAAACATAGACCGACGGAATCCAAGATGGCGGCATAGGTAAACACCTACTCTGCTGCCTCGCACAACAATTTCAAAACTACAACTAAAAGACAGAACGGACATCATCCAGAACCACAGGAAAGCTGGCTGAGTGGAAGTTCTACAGCTAGAAGGAAAGAGAGGGGCTCACGGAGACCCAGAGGAGCTGCAAAAAGCTGAGATACAGAGACGTGTGCGCTGAGAGAACGGGTGCCGGAGAACCTGGCTGGCTTTCTCTGGCAGGAGAGAAACGGAGACTCTCAAAGGCATTGAACCCCTTATCTTACGACACTAAAGCCCAGATCCAGCCGAACTCATTCGGGGGGAGTTTGGACTGTGAAAAGGGAGAGGTGCACGGAAATTTAGGGGAGTCGCAAAAGATCAGAGGGCTGGTGGCACGCACAGCACTACGCGCAGAGGACAGACTGCTGATTGTGCCACTGACTTTCGCAAGTGGGCGGGAGACAGACCCTCCCAACTGTGCCACTTCTGACTCCACTAAGCCCTTGTTTCAGTTGAAACCCTGGAGACCTAGGTCCTGGTGTGCAGGGGAGCCGGAGGGGCAGTGGTCTAGAGGCACTGCGGGCGCTGGGGCACAAGGACCGCTCCGGCGATTACCCAGTCACGTGAGACTCGGGCTGTGGAGGGCAGGGCCGACTGGAAGGCAAGGCAGTCCCTTAAGCCCTGGGACTCCACCCATCCCAAGCTCAACAGAAGCTTCTTCGGTTGTGCAAGTCTGGTATCATAAGGATGAATTCAACACAGAAGTTTCCCCCGCATCGTGAAAATGCCGAGACAAGGGAAGGGATCGCAAACAAAAGAAATGGAGGAAAAAAAATGACTGTATATAGAGTTCAAAACCACGCTTATAAGGTTTTTCAAGAATATGCTAGAAAAGATGGATAAATTTATCAAGTCCCAGGAGGAGATGCAAAAGGACCAACTAGATATGCAAAAGATCCAACTAGAGATGATGGATAAATTTAGCGAGTCCCAAGAGGAGATGAAAAAGGACCAACTAGAGACACTGACTAAAGTAACGATATTATACAGAGTCCTAACAGCAGACTAGAGGAAGGCAAGAATCAAGTAAGAAATTTGAAATATAAAGAAGCAGAAAACACTCAACTGGAAAAGCAAGAAGAGAAAAGAATCCAAAAATGTGAAGATAATGTAAGGAGCCTCTGGGACAGCTTCAAGCGTACCAACATCAGAATTGTGGGGGTGCCAGAAGAAGAGAGAGAGCAAGATACTGAAAACCTATTTAAAGAAATAATGACTGAAAACTTCCCACATCTGGTAAAAGAATAGACTTACAAGTCCAGGAAGCACACAGAACCCCATATAAAAGGAATTCAAAGAGGACCACACCAAGACATGTCATAATTAAAATACCAAGAGCAATATTCTTATAGTTTCCCATCTTACATGTTTTTCCTTTATCTGCTTTTCCTTTATTATTTTTGTGTATGGTGTAAGTTGGTGGTCTAGTTTCATTTATTTTTGCATGTTTCTGACCAAATTTCCCAATATCATTTATTGAAGAGACTATCTTGACTCCTTTGTCCAATATTAATTGAGCATAGTGGTTTGGGTCGATTTCTGGATTCTCTATTCTATTCCATTGGTCTATATATCTGTTTTTGTGCCAGTACCAGGCAGTTTTGAGAACAGTGGCTTTGTACATACATTTTGTTATCTGGTATTGAGGTCTCTCCTACCTTGTTGTTCTTTCTCAGAATCGCTTTGGCTAGCACTTCCAGTACTATGTTGAACAGGAGTGGTGAAAGCGGGCATCCCTATCTTGTTCCTGTTCTTGAGGGAAATGGTTTTAGTTTTTGCTCATTGAGTATGATGTTGGTTTGTCATCTATGGCTTTTATTATATTGAGGTATGATCCTTCTACTCCCACTTTGCTGAGCATTTTTATCAGAAAAGGTTGTTGGACTTTGCAGAATGCCTTTTCTGCATCAAATGATATGATTATGGGATTTTTGTCTCTCAATTTGTTTATTGATCTGCAGATATTGTACCAGCCTTGTATCCTTGGAATAAATTCCACTTGGTCATGGTGTATGATCTTTCTAATGTAATGCTGGATCCGGTTTGCTAGAATTTTATTGAGGTTTTTAGCATCTATGTTCATGAGGGTATTTTCCTGTAATTCTCTTTCTTTGTGATGTCTTTATCAGGTTTTTTTTTGTTTGTGTATAAACACACACACACGAACTTAGTGGCCAGCTTATTATGGTCTCTGAATGCATAATAATCTGGCCACTCAGTGTATATTATATACTAGAGGCCTGGTACACGGTGTGTGTGTGTGTGTGTGTGTGTGTGTGTGTGTGTGTGTGTGTGTCCCTCAGTCCACCCTGCACCCTCTCCAATCCGGAACTCTTCAGGGGATGTCTGATTGCTGGTTTAGGCCCTGTGGGATGGGGCTTAAACCGGCAGTTGGACATCCCTCTCACAATCCAAGATGGCTGGCTCCTAACTGCTTCCCTGCCTACCTGCTTGATTGCCCCTAACAACTCTATATGCCTGCCTGCTCGCCCCCTCACTGCCCCCCTGCTGGCTTGGCCACCACCTAACTGTTCTTCTGCTAGCCTGGCTGCCCTCTAATGGCCCCCTGCTGGCCCGGTACACCCCTAGTGGCTCCCCTACCAGCCTGCCTGATCGCCCCTAACTGCCTCTACTTGCCAGCCTGATCGCCCCCTAGCTGGTCCTCTGCCTGCCTGATTGCCCATAACAGGTTTCCTGCTGGCCTGGTTGCCCCTTAACTGCCCCCCTGCTGGCCTGGTCACCCCCTAACTGCCCCCCTGCCGGCCTGCATGATTGACCCTAACTGCCCCTGGCTGCCAGCCTGATTGCCCCATAACTGTCCGGAAAGAAGTCGGATGTCTGGAAGATGTCTGCTTGACCTGGTCTAATTAGCATATTACCCCATTATTAGTGTGTGTGTGTGTGTACACACACACACACACACACACACAGCGGTACCTAGAGATACAAGTGCCCTAACATACGAGATTTTTGAGATACGAGCCCTCGAGCGAGCGATTTTTGCTTTGAAATATGAGCAACATTTGAGATACAAGTAATCGCGCGGATCAGCCGGCTGCACACGACCCACCAGTTTACCACGACTCTAGCGTCTCATAGTTTCCCACGCCTCAAGGTTACGGAACGAATTAAACTCATATCTTGAGGTACCACTGTGTGTGTGTGTGTGTGTGTGTGTGTGTGTGTGTGTATTTGTATGTATATTTTAAGCTTAGATTTATAGCTGATATACCACAGAGCATATTATCAGAAGGTATATGATAATACTGTATTTCCAATAATAAGTATTTTTATCCTTTTTTAACAAATTTTCAAAAAATTTTATTGTTGCAAGTATTACATCTGTCCCCTTTTCCCCCCATTAACTCTTCTAGTCTGCCCCACTCCCTATCCCAGACCTTCACCATACTATTATCTGGATCCATTGATAATGCATACATGCATACAAGTTCTTTGGTTGATCTCTTGCCTCCCTCCCACCCACCCATACCTACCTTCCTCCTGAGATTCGACAGTATGTTCCATGCTTCTATGTTGCTGGATCTATTTTATTCATCAGTTTATTTTGTTCATTAGATTCCACATTTAAGTGAGATCATGTGATACTTGTCTTTCTCAGACTGGCTTTTTGCTTAGTGTAATACTCTGTTGGTCCCTTCATGCTGTTTCAAAGGGTAAAAGATCCTTCTTTTTTACAGCTGCACAATATTTCATGGTGTAAATGTACCATAGCTTTTTTTATTCATTCATCTTCAGGAGGGCTGTTTCCGGATCTATTAGCTATTGTGAATTGCACTGCTATGAACATAGGGGTGCATATATTCTTTCTGATTGGTGTTTTGGGTTTCTTAGGATATATTTCTAGAAGTAGAATCATGGGGTCAAATGGCAGTTCCATATTTAATTTTTTAAAAAGAATTTTTAAAATATATTTTATTGATTTTTTACAGAGAGAAAGGGAGAGGGACAGAGTTAGAAACATCGATGAGAGAGAAACATTGATCAGCTGCCTCCTCCACGCGCCCCATTGGGGATGTGCCTGCAACCAAGGTACATGCCCTTGACCGGAATCAAACCCGGGACCCCTCAGTCCACAGGCTGGTGCTCTATCCACTGAGCAAAACCAGTTTCAGCCATATTTAATTTTTGAGGAAACGCCATACTGTTTTCCATAATGGCTGCACCAATCTGCATTCCCACCAGCAGTGTATTAGGGTTCCCTATTCTCCACATCCTCTCCAGCACTTGTCATTTGTTGATATGTTGACGGTAGCCATTCTGATAGGACAGTGGTTGGCAAACTCATTAGTCAACAGAGCCAAATATCAACAGCACAACATTGAAATTTCTTTTGAGAGCCAAATTTTTTAAACTTAAACTTCTTCTAATGCCACTTCTTCAAAATAGATTCATCCAGGCCATAATATTTTGTGGAAGAGACACACTTAAGGAGCCAAAGAGCCGCATGTGGCTCACAAGCCGCAGTTTGCCGACCACTGTGATAGGAAATGGATTGTTGCTGAGTCTGCATGTTCATGAACATTTTAGGGACAATGACAGATGAGAGAGAAATGTCAGAGAAGGCCAAGTGGCTGAGGAAGAAGTACCTGGGCATGTGCAGGCGAGAGTCCAGCCTGATGAGCAGGATGATGAGCAGGTTGCCCAGCACCATGGTCACGTACATGCCCAGGAACAGGGTGAAGAACATGCCCTGCTGCCCTGGTAGGATGGGGAGCCCCAGGAGGAGAAAGTGGGACACGCTGCTCTGGTTCTCAGGCCTCATGCCGCTCTTCCGTCTGCTGGGGATGAAGAAGGTGTGGGAATATCAGGAACCCAGAATGGATAACCAGGGCCATCACATCTCATACTGTAATTCTCTGGGGAAACCATGAATTTTTAGCTATGTTTCTATTAATTTCTCACACCTGTGGATTCATGCATCTTCTCTCTATTCCCATCTGGCTCCAGGAATCATCACACCTCTAAAGCAACCAGCAAGACCTCATTGCACATTCTATGAGTTTATACCTTTAAAAATTATTTATTGATTTCAGAAAGAAGAGAGGAGAGAGAGATAGCAATGTTAAGGATGCCAGAGAATCATTGAAGAGCTGCCTCCTGCAAAGTGAATGTAAGACTGATGTATGGATTTAATTAGGAAATGTGGGGATAGAATTCACAACCCCGCTATGTACCCTGACTGGGAATTGAATCATGACCTCCTTGTTCATAGGTCAATGCTCAACCACTGGGCCACACTAACCAGGCTGAGTTTACATGTTAATGACCACCGAGAGATAATTTCTAGTTTGTCTAAGGCCAAACCATAATAATTCACTGTGACAGAAATAGAAGATGAATCCCTGCAAACCAGTGTCAGTTATTTCTGCCTGAAAGTAATGTGAAACCCAGTCCCATTGACCCACAGGACATTCTAGTGATGGGTGCCATTTAAAACCACTTGTTGCCAAAATAGCTCCAAAACCAAGATAGCCCACGAACTCTCTTTCATAATAGTGTTGAACATTTTGCTGAACATTTGGGTGCTGTTCCATGGACTTTACCTACATTTCCTAATTAAATCTTCACATTAGTCTTACATTCCCAGATTTAAAACCATCTCCATAGTTACATTAAGAATTTGTGTTCTTTCAACTATTTTAGCTTTTAAGATATCTATATAATAAAGAGGAAAGGTTGTAACAATGTTATGACTGAAGACTCAACCATACTGGACCCAGCACTGACTGAGGCCACTGTTGGTCCCCTACCCAGCACTGACTCCCTAGGGGGCTGTGGATCAGGCCTGGAGAGAGCCTGCAGAGAGAGAGGCAGGGTCTAATCCTTAGCCTTTGTGGCAGCCATTGATCAGAACTTGCCTCTCTTTCTCTCCCAGCCTGGCCAACAGCTGCTTCTCCATTTTTTTCCAGGTCTCCACCGGGGCTGCTGATAAGCCCCGCCTTTCTGATCAGGCCCTGTTGATAGGCCCAGAGATGCAGACTGGCATAAAAACTGACCAATCAGAACTAAATCTGGGTGAATGTAAGGAACCAATGGCTGTCCAGGAGGTGAAGCTTTTGATGCTAACTGGCATAGAAAATGACCAATGAGAACCAAATTGGCTAGCAGAGGAAGGCAGTTGGAGTGAGATCAGGCTGGCAGTGGAGGGCAGTTAGGGGTGATCAGGCAGGCAGAGGCAGTTGGGGCAATGAGACCAGCAAGGGAGAGCAGTTAGGGATGAGATCAGGCTGTCAGGGGAAGACTGTTGGGGGTGAGATCAGGTCATCAGGGGAGGGCAATTGGGGCAACCAGGTTGGCAGGGGAGGGCAGTTGGGGGCAAGATCAGGCCAGCAAGGGAGGACAGTTAGGGGAGATCAGGCAGGCAGAGACAGTTGGGGGCTTGATCAGGTCAGCAGAGGAGGGCAATCAGGCAGGCAAGTAGAGGGGTTAGGGGCAACCAGGCAGGCAGCAATCCAGGATTATGAGAGAGGTGTCCAATCACCCTGTGGGATCAGGCCTAAACCGATGGTCGGACATCCCCTGAGGGGTGCAGGCTGATGAGGGAACCCTCCTTCCATGCATAAATTTTGTGCACTGAGCCTCTAGTAGAAACATAAATTCTGTGAGCACACACAATATAGCAGGGGACAGAATGGCACATGTGTGTGTATCTGTATCTATAATATACGTGGTATGTAATGTATATAACTTGATATATATGTGCTATCATTTTCTATAAATTAAAAATGAACAAGTATTATCTACTTCATGGGATTCAATCTAATTTGTGTGATCATAGCCCATGTTCTTAATTATTACCCATGGAAACTTCTCTTTTGTTGTTTAGAGAAGTCAAGCACATGTGTTACTTTAGAGCTGTGAGGACCAAAAGTTATCCAACATTTTCTTAGTCCCTTTACTAGATAATTTAATCCCTTCATATTTATATACCTTCAACTGACAAAAATTTCATATATATTAACTTTCATTTATAAAATGACTATTTACTGAGAGATTTTATTATAAATGGGTGCTAGATTTTATCAGATGCTTTTTCTGCATCTATTGATATGACCATGTGGTTTTTATCCTTCATTTTGCTTATGTGGTGTGTCATGTTTATTGATTTGTAGATATTGTACCAATCTTGTATCTGTGTAATAAATTTTACTTGGTCATGGTATATGATCTTTTCGTGTATTACTCGATTTGTTTGAGGATTTTGTTGAAGATTTTAGCATTTATGTTCATCAGGGATATTGGCCTATACTTTTCTTTGTAGTGTCTTTATTTGGTTTTGGAATTAGGTTAATGCTGGCTTTATAAAATGGATTGGAATTGCATTGAATCTGAGGATTTTTCATTCCATTGATTATTTAATTTGCTTTGTAGAAGCTTTTTGGCTTGATGTATTATCACTTGTCTATTTTTGCTTTTATTACCTGTGCTTTTGATGTCATATATAATAAATTCTTGCCAAGACCATTGTCAGTAAGATTTTTTTTAAGTTTTCTTCTAAGAGTTTTATAGTTTCAGGTCTTACATTTTAGTCTTTAATCAATTTTGAATTGATTTTTGGGAGTAGTGTAAGATAAGGGTCCAAATTCATTCTTTTGCATGTGGATATATCCAGTTTTCCCACCACCATTATTTTTTCCTCATTCTTTAAAATAAATATATATATATTTTATTGATTTTTTACAGAGAGGAAGGGAGAGGGATAGAGAGTTAGAAACATCGATGAGAGACATCGATCAGCCATCTCCTGCATGCACCCCCCACCAGAGATGTGCCCTCAACCAAGGTACGTGTCCTTGACCGGAATTGAACCTGGGACCTTTCAGTCCACAGACCGACACTCTTTCCACTGAGCCAAACCGGTTTCGGCTTTTTCCTCATTTTTGATGCCTTTGTTGAAAATTAGCTATTCATGCATATTGGGTTTATTTCTGGACTTTCTTTTGTTCTATTGATCTCTATGCCATAACAGTACTATTTTGACTTGGTAGCTTTGAATATATTTTGAAATAATGCAATGTGAGGCCTCCCGTTTTGTTCTTTATTATTAACATTGTTTTTGCTATGTTGGGTTCTTTTTAATTCCATATGAATTTTAGTATTTCTTTATCTATTTCTGTTAAAAATGCCATTTGGAATTTATTTTGTGCCCATGAAAGACTTATTAAAATTTCCCCAAGTTAACTTCTGTACACCTAGTTTGGGTAGAAAAACTTTTATTAAAATCCTCAGATAGTACCTGTCCATATTAGTTCACCTTCTGAAGGGTGACAGAATGTTGGGCATCGCCTCATATTCTGATAGATACCATAGCTCTGACTGAGAAGGTTAGGACTAACCTGAGGGCCAGATAGGTAATTCTTTCACCTGATATGTTATTGCATGGTTTTTTAAAAATTTTCTTTATTGATTAATGTGTTACATATGTGTCCTTATCCCCCTATTATCTCCCCCACTCTTGTCCTCACGCCCCTATTGTCTGTGTCCATTGGTTAGGTACATATACATGCATACAAGTCCTTTGGTTGATATTTCCCCCTCACCTGCACCCTCCCCTACCTTCTCTCCAAGGTTTGATGGTCTGATCGATGTTTCTCTCTTTCTTGAACTGTTTTTGTTCATCAGTTTATGTTGGACATTATATTCCACAAATGAGAGCGATCATGTGATACTTATCTTTCTCTGGCTTATTTCACTTAGCATAATGCTTTCCAGTTTCATCCATGTTGTTGCAAATGTTAGGAATTCCTTTTCTAGTGCAGCATAGTGTTCCATTGTGTAGATGTACCATAGTTTTTTAATCCACTCATCTGCTGATAGGCACTTAGGCTGTTTCCAAATCTTAGCTATTGTAAATTGTGCTGCCATGATTATAGGGGTGCATATATCCTTTCTTATTGATGTTTCTGGCTTCTTGGGGTATATTCCTAGAAGTGGTATTACTGGGTCAAATGGAAGTTCCATTTTTAGTTTTTTGAGGAAACTCCATACTGTTCTCCACAGTGGCTGCACCAATCTTCATTTCCACCGGCAGTGCACGAGGATTCCTTTTTCTCTGCATCCTCGCCAATATTTGTCATTTATTGATTTGTTGATGATAGGTGTGAGATGGTATTGCGTTGTTGTTTTTATTTGCATCTCTTGGATAATTAGTGACTTTGAGCATGTTTTCATATGTTTCTTGGCCTTCCTTCTGTCTTCTTTAGAAAAGTTTCTATTTAGGTCCATTGCTCATTTATTGATTGGATTGTTTATCTTCCTTTTGTTGAGTTGTATGAGTTCCCCTGTAAATGTTGGAGATTAAACCCTTATCAGTGATAACATTGGCAAATATGTTCTCCCATACAGTGGGCTTTCTTGTTGTGTTGTTGATGGTTTCTTTTGCTGTGCAAAAGCTTTTTATTTTGATGTAGTCCCATTTGTTTATTTTCTCTTTATTTTCCATTGCCCTAAGAGCATATGACTGAGATTTTGTTGACTGTGGATTCCTCTAGTATTTTTATGATTTCCCGTCTTATGTTTAAGTCCTTTATCCATTTTGAGTTTATTTTTGTGTATGGTGTAGGTTGGTGGTCTAGTTTCATTTTTTTCCATGTTTCTGTCCAATTTTCCCAACACTAAAGAGATTGTCTTGACTCCATTGCATGTTCATGCCTCCTTTGTCAAATATTAATTGGGCATAGTGGTTTGGGTTGATTTCTGGGTTCCTTATCCTATTCCATTGATCTATATGTCTGTTCTTATACCAGGACCAGGCTGTTTTGAGAACAGTGGCTTTGTAATACAGCTTGAAATCTGATATTGAGATCCCACCTACTTTGTTTTTCTTTCTCAGGATTGCTGCAGCTATTCGGGGTCTTTTTTTTATTCCAGATGGATTTTTGGAGAATTTGTTCTAGGTCTGTGAAATATGCTGATGGTATTTTAATGGGGAATTCATTGAATCGATAGATTGCTTTGGGTAGAATGGACATTTTGATGATGTTGGTTCTACCAATCTATGAACACGGTATGTTCTTCCATCTATTTATATCTTCCTCTATCTCTTTTTTTCAGTGTCATATCTCTTTTTTTGCATATAGGTCTTTTACCTCTTTAGTTAAGTTTATTCCTAGGTATCTTTATTTTTTTGGTATGATGGTAAATGGGGATTGCTTTTTTAGTCTCTCTTTCTGTTAAGTTCACTATTGGTATATAGAAATGTCATAGATTTCTCGGAGGTAATTTTATATCCTGCTACCTTGCTGAATTCATTTATTAAGTCTAATAATTTTTGATGGAGTCTTAGGGTTTTCTATGTACAATATCATGTCCTCTGTGAATAGGACAGTTTTGTTTCTTCTTTTCCGATTTGGATGCCTTTTATTTCTTCTTGTTTGATAGCAATGGCTAGTACTTCCATAACTATGTCAAACAGGAGTGGTGAGAGAGGGCATCCCTGTCTTGTTCCTGTTCTTAGGGAAAATAGTTTTAGTTTTTGTCCATTGAGTGTGATACTGGCTGTGGTTTATCATATATAGCTTTTATGATGTTGAAGTATGATCTTTCTATTGCCACCTTGTTGAGAGTTTTTATCAAGAAAGGGTGTTGGATTTTGTCAAATGCTTTTTCTGTATCAATTGATATGACTGTATGCTTTTTTCCCCACCTCGATTTGTTTTTGTGATGTATCATGTTTATTGATTTGCAGATATTGTACCATCCTTGCATTCCTTTTATAAATACTGCTTGGTCATGGTGTATGATCTTTCTGATGTACTGCTGGATCTGATTTGCTAGGATTTTGTTGAGGATTTTGGTATCTATGTTCATAAGGGATGTTGGACTGTAATTCTCTTTCATTGTGTTGTCTTTATCTGATTTGGTATTAGGTTCTGTGCTGGCTTCATAGAAGGAGTTTGGAAGTGTTCCTTCTTCTTGTATATTTTGGAATAGTCTGAGGAGGATAAGTTTTAGTTTTTCCTGGAATGTTTGGTAGAACTCTTCTGTGAAGCCGTCTGGGCCTGGGCTTTTGTTTGCTGGAAGCTTTTTGATGACTGCTTCAATTTCTTCCATAGTTATTGGCCTATTGAGATGTTTAGAATCTTCCTGATTGAGTTTTGGAAGGTTGTATTTTTCTAGGAATATGTCCATTTCCTCCAGGTTGTCTAGTTTGTTGGAATAGAGTTGTTTATAATATTTTTTTAACAATCCTTTGTATTTCTGTGGGGTCTGTTGTTATTTCGCCTCTATCATTTCTGATTTTGTTTGAATCCTCTCTCTTTGCTTCTTGGTGAGTCTGGCCAGTGGATCATCAGTCTTGTTTATCCTTTCAAAGAATCAGCTCTTGGTTTCATTGATCTTTTGTATTGTTTTTTTGTTCTCTCTGTCATTTATTTCTGCTCTAATCTTTATTATCTCCTTCCTTATGTTCACTCTGGGCTTTTTTGTTGCTCTCTTTCTAATTCTTTGAGTTGTAGCATTAGATGATTTACTACCATTTTTTCTTGTTTTTTTTGAGGTAGGCCTGTAGAGCTATAAACTTCCCTCTCAGGACTGCTTTCCTTGTGCCCCATAAGTTTTGGATTGTTGTGTTTTTATTGTCACTAGTTCCCAGAATATTTAAAAAAATATATTTTATTGATTTTTTACAGAGAGGAAGGGAGAGAGTTAGAAAGTCAGAAACATCGATGAGAGAGAGACATCGATCAGTCGCCTCCTGCACGCCCCACTGTGGAGATGTGCCCGCAAGCAAGGTACATGCCCCCAACTGGAATCAAACCCGGGACCCTTCAGTCCGCAAGCCGACACTCTATCCACTGAGCCAAACCGGTTTCAGCACCAGAATGTTTTTAATTTCTTGTTTGATCTCATTGGTAACCCAATCAATATTTAATAACATGCTATTCAGCTTCCAAGTGTTTTAGTGTTTTGGCTTGTGTTTATTGTAGTTTATTTTTAATATTATGCCATTGTGGTCTGAAAAGATGCTTGGTATGATTTCAATCTTCTTGAATTTGGGGAGACTTTGTTTGTGACCCAGTATGTGGTCTATTTTTGAAAATGTCCCATGTGCACCTGAAAAGAATGTATATTCTGCAGCGTTGGGATGAAATATTCTGAAGATGTCAATTAAGTCCATCTTATCTAGTGAGTCATTTAGGATTGTTGTTACTTTGCTGATTTTTTGTCTAGAGGATTTATCCAGTGATGTCAGTGGTGTATTAAAAGTCCACTACTATGATTGTATTGTTGTCTATCTCTCTCTTGATACCTTCCAGGAGATTTTTTGGATGCATATATGTTTACCAGGGTTATATCCTCTTGTATCAATCCCTTTAGTATTATGAAGTGGCCTTCCTTACCTCTTGATATGGCCTTCACTTTGAGGTCTATTTTGTCAGATATAAGTATTGCTATTCCACTTTTTTTTTCATTTCAATTTGCCTGAAATATATTTTTTTTCATACCTTCACTTTCAGTCTGTGTGAGTTCTGAGGTGGGTCTCTTGTAGACAGCACATATATGGGTCATGTTTTTTTTATCCATTCAGCCACTCGATGCCTTTTGATTGGAGCATTTAATCCTTTTATGTTTACAATTATTACTGAGAGGTACTTATTTGTAGCCATTTTTATTTTTTGAGGTTGTGTTCCTTCTTAACTTTTTGTTTCTTCTTACAGCATTCCCTTTAGCATTTCTTGCATTGCTGGTTTGGTGGTGATAAACTCCCTTAGCCTTTTTTTTTGTTTTGTCTGTGAAGCTCCTGATTTCTCCTTCAGTTTTGATTGATAGTCTTGCTGGATAGAGTATTCTTGAATTGAGTCCCTTGCTTTGTATCATTTAGTATATCTCCTTCCATTCTCTTCTAGCTTAATGTGTTTTTGTTGAGGAATCATTTGATAATCTGATGGATCCTTTGTAGGTAACTCTTTGTCTCTGTCTTGCACTCTTTAAGATTCTCTCTTTGTTGATAACATTTCCATTGTAATTATGGCATGTTTTGGTGTGGGTCTTTGGGATTCATCTTGCTTGGGACTCTTTGTGCTTGAGTAACTTTTTTCTTCCCCATATCAGGGAAGTTTTCTGTCATTATGTCTTCGAATAAATTTTCTAATCCTTGCTGCTCTTGTTATCCTTCTGGCAGCCCTATTATATGTATGTTATTTCGTTTTGCATTGTCCCAAAGCTCTCCTCCTGCTTTTTAATTTTTCCTCTAGTTGTTGTTCAGATTGGCATGTTTCTATACCTGATCTTCTAACTCAGTGATTCGGTCCTCTGCTTCTTCTAGTCTATTGTTGATGCCTTTCATGGTGTTTTTGATTATAGCTGTATCATTTTTTTTAAAGATATTTTATTGATTTGCCACAGAGAGGAAGGGAGAGAGATAGAAAGTCAGAAACATCGATGAGAGAGAGACATCGATCAGCCGCCTCCTGCACGCCCCACAGTGGAGATGTGCCCGCAAGCAAGGTACATGCCCCCAACCGGAATAGAACCTGGGACCTTTCAGTCTGCAAGCCGACGCTCTATCCACTGAGCCAAACCGGTCTTGGCTGTATCATTTTTCATTTCTTTCTGATTTTTGCATAGGTCATTGATTTTTCTCATCCATCCGGTGTATGAACTGTATGACCATTATTCTGAATTCTTTTTCTGTCATGTTGCATGTTTCTGTTTTACTTATTTCCTTACTTGGTGATTTCTCCTTTTCTTTCCTCTTGGGATTGCTTCGTTGTCTCCCCATTCTGACTATCACCAGAAGGTTCAGATGTCGAGTTGCCAGGTCCTGGACTGTGTGCAGTGGGAGTTTTGCATCTTCCAAGTGTCACTGAAGAGCTCTGATACCAAGATGTACAGTTGCTGTGGGTTGGTGGGAACCATGCTCGTCCTGGGTCAGAGTCATAGGTGCTTAGTGTGACCTCGTGTGTGTACCCAGAATCAGAGACCCAGAATCATGTTGAAACAGAGAACCCACTGGTGTGTGCCAAAAATCAAAGTCCCCTATTGCGTATCAGGAGTCAGAAGTTCCCTATGTCCATGCTGAGAATTGAGAATCAGAATCTCTGTTTCTTGGTGCTTCCTCACACTGAGAATCAGGTCCTTGTGTGCACATGCACCAAGAATAGGAATCACTGGCTCTTAGTGAGAATGTGCTGGGAATCAGGGATCTCAGGCACACATAATGAGGAACAGAATCTAGTCACTGGTGGTCAACGCTACCTCTTGTGTGGAGATTCAGTGTCCCCGATGTGCCCAGGAGATGGAGTTGCTCAGTCGCACTGTGTTGGCAGGTGGTCCACTTCTGAACTGCGGTGAACAGTCTTCTGTGTGCACTTGCCCTGAATCAAAGTCAGGTGTCACTGTCCCTTAGTGTGGGTGTGGGGTCTGGTCATGTGGGTTTGCACTGTGTAAAACAACTCCCTGTGTCCATGTACCTAAGCTCAAATTCAGCGCCGCCTTCTTATGTGGGCACAGGGTCTGGTTGTGGGGAACAAACTCCCTGAGACCACACATCCAGGTTCAAATTCACCGTAGCCTCTCTGCTAAGATGCAGGATCTGATCATGGGAAACAAACTCCACAGGTTTGCACCCTCAGGCTCAAATTCAGTGCTATCTCCCTTTGTGGGTGTAGGATCTGGTTGCAGAAAACAATCTCCCCGAAGTCATGCACCTATGCTTAAATTCAGGACTGCTTCCCTGCCTGGGCGTGGAGATGTCATGGGAAACAAATTCCCTGAGTTCACAAGTCCGGGCTCAATTTCAGCACTGTCTCTCTGCCCTGCATGGGTGCGGGATCTGGTCACAGAAAGCTACCACCCTAGGGATGAGCAGATAGGCTCGAATTCTGCTCAGTTGCCCTCCGTAGGCATGGAGACGAGTTGTGGGAAACAAACTTCTTGTGTCTGACACCAAAGCTCAAAGTCAGGCAGAGTTGCCACTGCTTTGTGTGTGCAGAAAGCCTTATTGTGATTCGCACTGTTTTAAAAATACTCTGCTCATTTCCTCATCTAATGAACTCTCCTATCTGTCAAAATTCAACCCAGCTTTAAAGACAATCTTAGGTTATTCCTCAAAGAGCATTTGCCAATTCCTGACCAACTCCATGTAATTTCATAGTCTAAAAATTAGTTGAATTCTATAATTCCTTGAGGACTAGCTGATGTCACATTTATGGAAGACATATTTGGAGAAAGCTTTATTCTACTAGCTGGATTGAAGAAACTGTTTTCCTGAAATTTGGATTTCTAGCAGTACCTACTCTGAGATTAAATATTTGGTCAAGTTCATTGATAGACACCAAATGTGTCTAGCTTCCAGGTCAATGCTCTTCCTGCTATTCAACACCACCTGTCATGGCCTCTATGGGTGTCATGTGAAAAATGGGAAGGGGGATAACCTATCATCTTCTAGGTTACCTCCCAATGATGACATTCCATTGTATTGCTCTTTCTATGAGTGAATTCTGTCCCTTAATTTCCTCAAACTGTTCTTCATATCTTTGTTCCTAAGGCTGTAGATAAAAGGGTTCAGCATGGGTGTCACTACTGTGTACATAACGGTGGCTACCCGGTCCTTCACCACCGAGTACATGGACAGAGGCCTAAAGTAGACATAGATGACACTCCCATAGAATAGGATTACTACAGTGAGGTGTGAGCCACAGGTAGAGAAGGCTTTCCACTTCCCAGCTGCAGAGGGGATTCTGAGTACAGCGATGATGATTTGCAGGTAGGAAAAGAGAATGCACAAGAAGGGGGTCACAATGACTGCCAGTGTCTCAGTCATGACAACAATCTGGCTGGAGGAAGTGTCAGTACAGGATAGCTTCAGCACAGGCTGGGTATCACAAAAAAAGTGCTTAATGACGTGAGAGGCACAGAAAGACAGGTGGGACATGAGTAGCACACGGAATAGGGAGTGCGCATGGGAGATGGTGCAAGAACCCAGCAGCAGGAGGAAGCAGCGCCGTAGGTTCATAACCACATCATAACGGAAAGGGTTGCAGATGGCTATCAACCGGTCTATGGCCATAGAGGCCAGCAGGTAGCTGTCAGTGTTCGCAAATGCCATGAAAAAATACATCTGGACCAGGCAGCCCACATAGGAGATAGACTTTGTCTTTGATAGTAAATTTACCAGCATCTTGGGCACAATAACTGTTGTGAAGCAGATATCCATAAAGGATAGATTGCTGAGAAAAAAGTACATAGGTGTGTGGAGCTGAGAGTTAGAGTAGATGACCAGGATGATGAGTATGTTTCCCACCACAGTGACCAGGTACATGGTGAAGAAGATGGCAAAGAGGGGTTTCTGCAGTTGAGGGTTGGAAGATAAGCCCAGCAGGATAAATTCTGAGCTGCTGCTGCCATTCTTCATCTCCATGTCTCTTGTCTCCTTGGACAGGGCTGGAGAAGCAGTGGAAGAGATATGAATGTCTTCCCTAAGCCCACTGCTATGTTAGGATTTTAGAGATCATTTACTTCAAGAAACTGTAGAGAAATAGGGAGTAAAATCTCACAAGGGAAACATTTGAACATTTCAAGTTGCTTCCTAAATGAGAAACTAAACATTTCTCATGTGCTCTTAGGACCATCTATGTAGCCTAATTTGTCTGAGTTTCCCCCCAATTCTCTTTTTAAAGATTCTTCTTAGGTTGTTTCCTGACCAGCTTCTAGCCACTTTTTTTTAATCCCATGGGAAGAGGCTGCTGAGTCCCACCTTTAATCATGATGCTTTCAAAGAAGGGGTTAATGAGGTCATCTTCTTAGGATCCTCTTCTGATAGTTCCAAAGGTCATGGTAGTTGGGATAGGACAAAAGTGAACATCAGATTTAATCAGTGCTCCTTGATATCCACAGAAATCAGGTGAAAATATTTACATCTTAAGATCAAAATCTTAATATATATTTAAATATTTCTCTTTGGCTAATATAATTTAGCCACTTCAGTTAAAAGTTTTTATTCAAGGATGCCACTCAAAATAGAAATGTTACCAGGAATAGTCTATGTTATAGAGATTATTTAAATATGTTAATTTTTCTGATTAAAAACTATGAAGTCCTTATTCTAAACATTCAAAAATACCAGAATATAAAACTGTGAATATAAAAGTCTGATTCCCACCAGTATCATGGAAAGGACAAGTCAGGATGGCCTCTGTTACCATTATTGAACTGCATTGCTCAGATGATATTCTCAGCGAATTAAAAGGCAAAATTAAAGAAATAGGAGGCATAAACATGAGATTAGGTAAAATTGTCATTATTTTTCAGTGACTTGTATATCTGGAAAAGTGCTAATACATATCTGAATACTTTAAACATACGAAGATTTCACTAAAATGGCCAGGTACAAGATAAATACACAAATATTAATACTTTTCTTACATTAGGAAAATGCATGGAGCAAAAGTTTTAATTGACAATGCTAAGAAAGTCTAAGCAATACTTAGGAATAAACCTAAAAGGGAAAATAGAAAGAAATGTAAAATATCTATCTGAAGAAACTGTAACAGAATATATGGTTATGATCTGAGTAAATGGAGATATTCTGTTCCTAAAAAAAGATTTAATATTAAAGAATGTCAACTTATAGATTACACATATAAGTAATATCCAATAGTAATTGTCTTTTTCTTTCTGACTTAGTTGACTTAGCATAATGTTCTTGAAATCTATCCACATTGTTACAAATGGCAGGATTTCCTTCTTTCTCATGGATGAATCTAAAAAAGAATGGTGATTGCCAGGCACTGGGAGGTGAGTGAAATGGAGAGATATTATAGATAAGGTACAATTTTCCACCTATAAGGTTCTTAAATTCTGGGACTCTATTGTAGAGTATGGTGAATAAAGTTAACACTACTGTATTGCAGAAATGATGTATTGTAGAATTGTTCACCTGAAACCTGTATAATATTAACCAGTGTCACCCTAATAAATTAAATGAAAGGGACAAAAAGAAAATCCCCAATAAAGTCGAGGTTGTACATTTGAAGTAAAAAAGTTATTGTATTACATATTTGAAATTTGCTAAGGGTATAGGTATTTATTTTTATTGAGACATAATTGATATTTAATGTTGTGTAGGTTTAAAAGGGTTTAATATGTTGGTTAGATACATTTATATATTGCTGTATGATTACCAGCATAGCATTAGTTAACACATATATCATGTTAGAAGACACAAAATTATCATTTTTTTGTGGTGGAAACAATTAATATCCAGTCTTTTATCTATGTTTACAGTACAGTATTGTCTATAGTCACTGTGCTGTGCGTTGGATATCTAGGATTAATTTATCTACTGCTTAGAAGTTTGTACCTCAAAACAACATTTCCCCAATTCCTCCACCCACCCTCCTCAGCCTCTGGTAACCACAATTTCTACTTAACAGTGTAGATCTTAAATGTTCTCATCACATAAAAGAAATAGTAATTATGTAAGGTGATAAAAGTATTAACTAACCTTACTGTAGTAATCATTTTGCAATATATAACTATTAAATTATCTGTACACTTTAATTTATAGCAATGTTATGTGTCAATTATATCTCAGTAAAGCTGAAGAAAAGTCATTTTTTTAAAATTATAAAATTCAATGCACCTATAATAACCCCCAAAGGGAATTTTTAATGTGTTGATTATTTTGCTAGGTTAGAATACTTTAGATTAATCCTTCACAACCTGTTGAGCATCTTCATCTTAAGCTTTATTTCCATTCATAAGAACTTAGAATTGATTACAATGTAAATCAAACAAAAAACTTGCTATAGCCTAGGCATTACAAGATTATACCAATTTATGCATCTTTGGTAAAACAACACCATGTTTTAAAAGTTACTAGCTAATTTGAATGATAGTATCTTGCATATCATTTCTTCTTCATATAAATATATATATATTTAAGCAATGTAAATAGTGATACCCCAAGGGAATTTTTAAAAAATTGAACCTATTAGAATGATTTGCCGAAACCGGTTTGGCTCAGTAGAGTGTCGGCCTGCGGACTGAAAGGTCCCAGGTTCAATTCTGGTCAAGGGCATGTACATTGGTTGCAGGCGCATCCCCAGTAGGGACGTGCAGGAGGTGGCTGACCGATGTTTCTAACTTTCTATCCCTCTCCTCTCTTCTTTGTGAAAAAAATCAATAAAATATAATTAAAAAAATTGAACTTATTAGAATGATTGACATTGGTTAATAAAATTATATAGGTTTCAGGTGTACAGTTCTATAATACATCATTGCATATTGTATTGTGTGTTCACCACCCCAAGTCAAGTCTCCTTCTATTCCCATTCATCCCCTCTATTCCCTTTCTACCTCTTCCCACCCCCATTCACTCTTCTAATTAACCCCAAGGGAATTTTTACTGTCACTTTAGGTCATTCTAAATTTATCTAAAGGGGTAAATGGCTAAAGAAAGACAAGATTATTCTAATTTTAAAACTTTTCTAATCTAAAAATCAAAACACACACATCATGAAAGACAATAAGAAAATCATACAGAGAAAAGCAAATTAATTGACCAACATAAATAAATCCTGTGTATCTGTATTTATCCATATATACAGATCTTAAATTCTGTGGAACTTAGTATGTGATAAAAATATATTTCATAGCAATATAGGAAAGATAGAGTGTTCAATAAGTGATATTTATGATAGTTGGCTGAATCTCTGGAAAATACGGCTAAATTTCTGTCTAACCCACACGTAAAAATAAAACTCATATGAATGAACAATTTCAATGTAAAATTCCAAAATAAGTTTTAGCAAAAAATGAAGGAGCATATTTTAATGGTCTCAGTATGGGAATGCCATTCCAAGCAAGAAATAAAATATAGTGGCTATAAAGACAAAATAGTGTGCTAAAAATGTGAAAATTGCACCAAAATAGACAGTAAATAAAGCTGAAATATAAACTATTGATTCAAAGAAAATATCTGCAACACGTTTACTAAAGAAAACATGAGATGTTTAACCTACTGGCAATCAGAAAACATAAATTAGACTGAAATACAATTTCACCCATCAGATTATCAGTACAGTTTTTGAACAATATTTAAAGTGAAAAATACGCTCATATACATAGGTAATGAGAGTGCAGTCAGGATAGACCTTTTGGTAGTTTCCAACACAATTGAAAGTCTATATCTATCCAATAATTCCTCTTAAATAAATCTATCCTTTTAAAAAGTCACATATGTGTAGCACAGAAATGTATACACATTTTTATTATAACTTTGTTTATTAATACCAAACAGTACAAATAAACAAAACAACCCACAGAAGAAGCAACCTAAATATCAAGATAGGTGAATTATTAAACCGTTTGTAGTGCATTCTTGTTAATCAATATCATGCAGTCTCTAAAGAAATAATGGCTACCATTAGCTATCATATATTAGTACTCAATATATGGCACACATTGAACTAAGCACTTTGTGTGTCTTTTATAATTTTATTTCCTCCAAACCCTCTGATATTGACACTGTCATTGTCTCTGTTGTACAGATAAAGTAATAGTATTTAGCAAAGTTGAGTAACTCACCAGATCCCACAGTGTGGAGTAGAGCTGTGGTTTTAATTCAGGCCTTCTGATGTGAAGAGTGGAAGCTACTCATTGCTAAGCTATGTTATCTTCATTACAGAACTGTCTAGGATATTTGCTTACGCGATAAAAGCAAGTTGTAGAACAATGCATATAGAATAATCTTATTTTGGTAAAGAGAAATCTTTATATTTGTGTTTCTTTTGGTGTGTGTGGCTTCCTTCTGAAGTGAGGTTGGAGGGATGGCGTGAAGAGTTCTTTCCATATTTAACTTTATATTATATTGTTTGCATTTGAATAGGTATGACTGACCAGCTAGGGATTGTGCAGGACCCTTTTTTCAGCTCTCTGAAATCTCTCCTTTCTGTCTATTTTTTTATTTTTACAAATGTCAGTTTAGATATTTACCTTTCCCTTCCCAGCTGTTGTAGATTCCAAGGAAGTGGACATTTACTAGTGAAATATGCCCCTTGGAGTTCTTTTCCCTCAGTCTCAACATACCTTTAGTCTCCATCTGGTTAACCATACGTGCTTAAAGTGGGGCTTATGCTGGAAACTAATCTCTTATGTTTGTCTGCTGAGCTGGCAGCTCCTCACCCAGGAGTTCCCTGTTAGAGATGCCCACTTCACTGCAGCCTCTTCCTGTGTATTGTCAGTGCTTACACATGCCAGACACTGCTCCAAAAACTTTACACACAGTAGATCATTTAGTCTTTGCCGCCCTCCGCTTTATAGATAATGAAAGTCAGGTACAGGGAATTGAAGTGACTTGCCTAAATCCACATAGCTAGATGGAGTGTGTGCTTTGAACCTCTGCTTGTATTATCCTAACTTTCTTGTGTACTTGTTTCCTGGCTTTTGAGATGGCGTAGAGAAGATAGCATGAGGGAAGGGAGGAAGATCACATGAATATACTGATGCCACAGTCTCTGATCCCCACACCACTCATCCTGCCTACCTGTGCGCTGACAGGAGATTCAGTGTCCTGATTCGGGGCTTGCCAGGGAGTTAAGATCAGGCTCTTAATCTCCGAGGACAACGGCTGCTAGAAGTGCTCATATAACTTCAGAAACGCGCTAGCTCTTCTCTCCATCTACTGTGGGAATTGATGATAGAGAAACCCAGGGGCCTGTCCTCCCAGCAAGCCAGAGCCCTGGGGGTTTCGGCCCTGTGGTCTTCTAGGAGAAGAAACATTACTGATGCCCGCACTGAGCCCTGTGCCCAGGAGCTTGTGGGGAACCCGAGCTTCAGAAGTGTAGCCTCATCCCTGGGAATTAGGGCCATGTAGGAGCAGGGGTGGAGCTGTGTTTATGCACATATGTGTTCATATGCACATGTACTCTCTGTGCATGCATGTGCTCCTGTGCATGTCTGTGTATAGGCTTATGAGTACCTATCTAGAAGGAGGTGATGGTTTCTGACATCTCTGAGGTCCTATGTCTGTTTGTCTGACTGTGTAGCTGCAGGTATAGTGTTATGGGGAAGGGATTGCGGTACTAGCTCTGAGGACATACAGAATAGCTTCGGATACTGGCTCTGCCTCTTATAAACTGGGTGAGCTTTTGCAGTACTTAATCTCACTTAGCTTTGTTGTATTTTGTTTGCCTTTCCCAAATATTGCTTCCATTTTTAAAGCCTGACTACTGTTTCTAAAATATTTTTTTTATTGATTTTAGAAAAAGAGGGAAGGGGGAGAGAAAGAAAGAGAGAACATTGACATGAGAGAAAAACATGGATTGGTTACTTCCCTTATGCACTCTGGAGATTGAATCCACAACCTGGGTATAAGCCCTGACCTGGGATTGAACTGGCGACCTTTCAGTGCAGGGGGATGATGTTCCACCAACTGAGCCACACTGGATAGGGCCTGACTACTTGTTTTTAAATGCCAGTTCCAGGCTCTAACAGGGTAGCTATATTGGTTAGAGTGTTCTCCTGATACACCAAGATTGCGAGTTCTCTTTTGGGTCAGGGCACATAGAAGAAGCAACCAATAAGTGCATAAATAACTGGAAAAAAAATTGATATCTCTCTCTCTCTCTCTCTCTCTCTCTCTCTGACATACGATACTGAGAATTGTTTCATTGCTGCCCTAAAATCCTCTGTGCTCTGTCTATTCATTTTTTTTTTGGGCGGGGTGAGGTGTCTTTATGGTCTTTGGCCCGCTTTCTAATCAGTTCTTTTGTCTTACTATTGTTGAATTTTAGAAAGAAAACCTTTTGATACATATCCCAGTCTCATGGAGCATAGAGTAGGGTGAAATAGAGTGGAGAGAAGAGTAAATGGAAAAATGGAAGCTGTCCTCACAACTCCATTCATCTTCCATCTAGTGACCAGAGTGGTCTTCATAAATTAGAAATAATGTTATAATTATTTGGCTATTTCTCTGCTCTATGTCCTTCAAAGTCTCCCCCTTGTTGCAAATTGTTTTTAAAGTGGTTTGTCATGCTATATAACCTAATGGAATTAATATGGAAGAATGTCCATTTCACTCATTTTTTAAGAAGGAGGAAGGAAGCATTTAAAAATACTATGGCGTGGAATAAGAGTTTTGGCTAAATTTTAGTGATAGAGCATATATAACTTGAATGTGTACAAGTTTCTCATCCTTCAGCAGAGTCGCTTCTTTCTTGAAAAGTCAGCAGTCTTGGGGCTAAGCCCCCATGTTCTAAGACTGAATATCCTTGCTGGCCTTCTCATAAGCTTGTGATTCTGCTGCTGCTGTAGTTCTCTTTGGCTTGTTTCACTGCAAAGTGTGACCGAGGTCATATTCTTTTATTTTTCAAACACGTACTGCTTAAGGATGTGTATTAACAGATTCCATCAAGACAACAAAGCCCTTTAAGTAGTAAGTTTTAGAGGGTGACCAATTGGTCAAATAATCCATATTCCTGGATGGGAAGATAATATAATAAAAATTTCAAATCCTCAGTTTTGTCAGTAGACTCGCAAAACTACAGTAGGATTTTTTTTTCTTCTTAAATATTTTTTTCCCAATTACATTTGACATAAAATATTATATTAGTTTCAGGTCTACAGCCCAATGATTAGACATTATACACTGAGTGGCCAGATTATTATGATCTCCAAAAGCATAATAATCTGGCCACCTAGTGTATATCCTATGTAATAAAAGGCTAATATGCAAATTGTCCCCTTGACTAGAAGTTTGACTAGAAGTTTGACTAGTAGGCAGGCCTGCCAACCACCCATGTCTCCTCTCCCTGGCCAGCTGGCTGGGCCCCACCCATGCACGAATTTTGTGCACTGGGCCACTAGTGTGTGTGTGTGTGTGCATGCACGCGTGCACCCATTTGACACCATATATAGTTATTACAATATTATTTACTATATCCTCTATATTGTACTTTACATCCCCACGACTATTCGGTAACTACCAATTTGTGCTTTTTAATCTCTTCATCATTTTCAGCTATCCCCACAACCCATCTCTCATCTGGAAGCTGTCAAAATATACTTTATATCTAGGAGTCTGTTTCTGTTCTGCTTGTTCATTTATTTTTATTTTTTAGATTCAATTGGTGATAGATATGTATTTATTGCCATTTTATTATTCAAAAAAATTTCTTTAAAAATATATTTTATTAATTTTTTTTACAGATAGGAAAGGAGAGGGATAGAGAGCCAGAAACATCGATGAGAGAGAGACATTGATAAACCGCCTCCTGCACACCCCCTACTGGGGATGTGCCCACAACCAAGATACATGCCCTTGACCAGAATTGAACCTGGGACCTTTCAGTCCCCAAGCCGACTCTCTATCCAGTGAGCCAAACCTGTTTTGGCTTATTATTCAAATTTTTGATCTTTAAAAACTTTTTCTTCTTAAAGAAGACCTATGTAATACTGGTTTGATGGGGATGAACTCCTTTAGCTTTCCTTTGTCTGGGAAACTCTTTAAATGTCCTTTGATTCTAAATGATAGTTTTCTGGGTAGAATAATCTTGGTTGTAAGTCCTTGCTTTTCATTACTTTGAATATTTCTTGCCAATCCTTCTGAACTGCAAAATTTCTGTTGAAATATCAGCTGACAGTCTTATGGGAACTCACTTGTAGGTAGCGTATTTTCCGGCGTATAAGATGACTGGGCATATGAGACGACCCCCAACTTTTCCAGTTAAAATATAGAGTTTGGGATATATCAGCCCTATAAGATGACACTCGGTGTATAAGACGACTCCTGACTTTTGAGAAGATTTTCCTGGGTTAAAAAGTCGTCTTAATAAAAAGCTTTTGCACAGCAAAAGAAACCATCAACAAAACAAGAAAGATCACTGTATGGGAGAACATATTTGCAAATGTTATCACTGATAAAGGTTTAATCTCCAAAATCTACAGCCAACTTATACAACTTAATAAAAGGAAGATGAACGATCCAATAAAAAAATGGGCAACAGACCTAAATAGAACCTTTTCAAAAGACGACAGAAGGAAGGCCAAGAGACACATGAAAACATGTTCAAAGTCATTAATCATCCGAGAGATGCATATCAAAACAACAATGCGATACCATCTTACACCTGTCAGAATGGCAATCATCAACAAATCCACAAAGGACAAGTGTTGGCGAGGATGCGGAGAAAAAGGAACACTTGTGCACTGTTGGTGGGAATGCAGACTGGTGCAACCACTGTGGAGAACAGTATGGAGTTTCCTCAAAAAACTAAAAATGAATCTCCCATTTGACCCAGAAATCCCACTCTTAGGAATATATCCTAAGAAATTACAAACACCAATCAGAAAGGATTTATGCACCCCTATGTTCATAGCAGCGCAATTTACAATAGCTACAATTTGGAAACAGCCTAGGTGCCCGTCAGCAGATGAGTGGATCAGAAAACTGTGGTACATCTACACAATGGAATTCTATGCTGCCATTAAAAAGAAGGAATTCTTACCATTTGCAGCAACCTGGTTGGAACTGGAGAGCCTTATGCTTAGCGAAATAAGCCAGTCAATGAAGGAGAAGCATCACATGATCTCACTCATTGGTGGATAATAAAGAACATTATAAACTGATGAACAAAAGGATAGATACAGACAGTAAAGCTTCAAACAGACTGTAAAATTACAGCAGGAAGATTAAAGTTAGGTGAGTTAGATAAGAGATCAATCAAAGGACTTGTATGCAGGTATATAAGCATAACCAATGAACATAGACACTGGGGGGTTGGGGTATGCCTGGGAGGGAGGGGAGCAATGGGGAGATATGTATAAAAAATTAATAAAAATTAAAAAAAGTTGTCTTATATGCCGGAAAATACGGTAACTAATTACTTTTCTCTAGCTGCTTTAAAGATTCTCTCTTTGTCTTTAACCTTTGGTTTTAATTATGATGTGTCTCAGTGTGGATCTTTTTTGAGTTCATCCTATTTGGGACTCTGAACTTACTGCACTAATATGTCTGTTTCTTTCACCAGGTTAGGGAAAATTTCCATCATTAATTCTTTTACATAGGTTTTCAATTTCTTGCTTTCTCTCTTTTCCTTCTAGCAGCCCCATGATGTGAATGTTGATATACTTGAAGTTGTTCCAGAGGCTCCTTATACTACTCTCATTTTTTTTGGATTCTTTTTTCTTTTTGCCATTCGGATTGAATGTTTTTGCTTCCTTATTTTCCAAATCTATGATTTGGTTATCTGCTTAATGTATTGCACTGATGATTCCTTATAATGTATTGTTTTTAAAAGATTTATTTTAAATTGATTTTTTTAGAGAGAGAGAGGAATAGGGAGAGAGAAACATTGATGTGAGAGTGAAACATTGATTGGCTACCTTCTGCATGCCTGCTACCATGGATCAAGTCAAGGCATGTGCCCTGACTAGGAATCTAAACTGGCAACCTTTATGTATAGGATGATGCCTACCTAACTGAGCCACTCTGATCAGGGCCTGCAATGTATTCTTCATTTCAGTAATGTATTCTTCCATCTTTGAGTGGTTCTTTTTGTGTAATTTCTAGTTCTGTTTTTATGCTGCCTATCTCTGTTGAAGTTCTCACTAAGTTCATCTATTCTTCCCCTAAGTTCATTGAACATTCTTTTTAAAAAAAATCCTCATCCTGGGATATGTTTTTATTGCTTTTCAAGACAGAAATGGAGAGAGAAACATCAATGTGAGAGAGAAACATTTATTGATTGCCTCTTGTATGTGCCTCAACTTGAGAATGAACCCTAGATATGTGCTCTGACCAGGAATTGAACTTGGCAGCCTTTTGGTGTATGAGATGGCACTCAAACCAACTGAGCTACCAGTCAGGGCAGTACCATTAATCTTCATATTTGTAATTATAAATATATAAAAAAAAATATATATATATATATTTTTTTTAAATTGATTTTTCACAGAGAGGAAGGGAGAGGGATAGAAAGTCAGAAACATTGATGAGAGAGAGACATCGATCAGCTGCCTCCTGCATGTCCCCTACTGGAGATGTGCCCGCAAGCAAGGTACATGCCTCCCCAGCAGAATCGAACCCAGGACCTTTCAGTCCGCAGGCCAACGCTCTATCCACTGAGCCAAACCAGTCTCAGCAAGATGTATTTTTATAAATAACAGTTTTTCAGGTAGGATCAAGAGACTGTCAGTTTTTACTTTATTAACTTCTGTTTAAATTTCACAACTGTAGTGTATTCATGTGTTATCTGTATATTTAGGAAATAGAAAATAGAAATGTAGAAGACCAGAAATTAGAATTAAATATCTTTAACTTAGTGCCTTATGTATCTTCTTGCTATCAAGCATTAACACACAGAAAACATTAATGATATATAAAACTTTTATGATATATAAAAACATACCTAGGAAACAGGGGAAGAAATGCATTAATTTGCTGAACTCTAAAATTAATTACAATACCATCTCTAACAAATTTTACAAGCCAACTGGGGTACTCTACAGAGAATAATGGTCTCAACCTTGGCTGTTCACTGAAATCATGTGGGTGCTTTAACACTACTGAAACCTAGACTACATTTCAGCAATTCTGAGTTAATTAATGTGGGTGTGGCCTTGAGCATCAGGATCTTCTTATATACTAAATATGTGGAGGATAATGTTTCAAAGAATACAAGGAAAAAGGATCTGGCTAGAACTAGCTTAAAATTCTGGAATACTACTCAGTCATAAGAAAAGATGAAAAAGATGAAATATTGCCATTTGCAACAACATGGATAGATTTTGAGAATATCATGCTAAATAAAACAAATCATAGGAAAAGTTAAGAACCATATGATTTCACTCATGTGGGATATAAAACTGAAAAAAAAATGAACAAACAAAACAAAGACTCATAGACACAGATAACAATATGATGGTTACAAGAGGATAGGGATGTGGGAAGGGTGTTAAAGGGTAAAGGAAGTCAAATATGTGGTGATGGTAGAATATTTCACTTTAGGTGGTAGACACACAGTGCACAATACAGATCATGTTTCATAGAAATGTACACTTAAAACCTCTATAATCTTGGAGAAACCAAGATGGTGGCATAGGTAAACACCTAAACTGCTGCCTCACACAACAATTTCAAAACTACAACTAAAAGACAAAACAGACACCATCCAGAACCACAGGAAGGCTGGCCGAGTGGAAATTCTACAACTAGAAGGAAGAAGAAAAGCATATTGAGACTCAGAGGAGCTGCAGGAGGCAGAGGTACTGAGATGCTCATGGAGAGGGTGAGAAACTGAGTATGTGGCTGGCTTTCTCAAACAGGAGGGAGACAAAAGCTCCCAACTGCACTGGATTCCAGTTCCAGGTGAGACTCTGGGGACCCAGACTCATTCAGGGTGAAACTGGACTGTCTGATAGTGGGCAGACCTTGAGGGCAGCTTTCTCTCAGAGGTGCTTGCAGCGATTACCATGGGACACTGAGACACAGGGGCCTATTAGGGCAGGGCTGATGGGAAACCAATGCTGTCTGTTCCGCCCTGAAACTCCTCCCCATTCAAACTGAGCAGAGAAGCTTTTGCAAGTCTTGTTTCATAAGGGTGTCTCCAGCACAGAAGTTCTCCCAGGGTAGACACAGCTGATTCTCACAGCCAGTTGGCTGTGAGGTCAATTCCACTCAGTGATACCAACAACAATCAAAACTTAACTACAACAAGGCTCTACACACAGTCTACAAAGGGATGCACCAAGAGAGTCCACCTCAGGTAACTGGGGAGGCCGAGCCACTGGGCCCAATAGGATACATAGCACACAAAGTCGTTCTATCAACACACGGAAGCAGCCAAAATGCGGAGACAAAGAAACAGATCACAAATAACAGAAATGGAGGAAAGCAAATGACTGGATATAGATTCAAAACCATGGTTATAAGGTTTTTCAAGAGTTTTCTAGAAAGCACTGATAATTTAGTGAGACCCTCGAGGATATGAAAAAGGAACAACTAGAAATTAAACATACACTGACTGAAATAAAAGTATTATACTGAGACCTAACAGCAAATTAGAGGACTGCAAGAATCAAATTAAAGATCTGAAATACAAAATGCAAAAAACATTCAACTGGAAAAGGAAAAAAGAAAAAAGAATCCAAAAATATGAAGATAGTTTAAGGAGCCTCTGGGACAACTTTAAGCATACCAACATCAGAATTATGGGGATGCCAAAAGAAGAGAGAGAGCAAGATATTGAAAACTTATTTGAAGAAATAATGACTGAAAACTTCCCCCATCTAGTGAAACAAACAGAACTCTAAACAAAAGGAATCCAAAGATTCAAAACCATACATCAAGATACATCATAATTAAAATACCAAGAGCAAAAGACAAAGAGAGAATATTAAAAGCAGCAAGAGAAAAACAGTTAGTTACCTACAAGAGAGCACCCATACGATTGTCAGCTGATTTCTCAACAGAAACTATGCAGGCCAGGTGGGTGTGGCAATAAATATTCAAAGTGATGAACAACAAGAACCTACAACCAAGATTACTCTACCCAGCAAAGCTATCATTCAGAATTGTAGGTCAGGTAAAGAGCTTCACAGATAAGAAAAAGCTAAAGGAGTTCATCAACACCAAACCAGTGTTATATGAAATGCTGAAAGGTATTATTTAAGAAGAGGAAGAAGAAGAAAAAGTAAAAATAAAAATTATGAACAATAAATGCATATCAACAAGTGAATCTAAAAATCAAGTGAATAAAAAAATCTAATGAACAGAATAAACTGGTGAATATAATAGAATCAGCGGCATAGAAAAGGAGTAGACTGACAATTCTCGGGGAAGGGGGGAAAGGGTGTGGGGGTGCGGAAAGAGACTGGACAAAAATTGTACACCTATGGATAAGGACAGAGGTAAGGGCAGAGGGTGGGGTGGGAACTGAGTGGAGGGGAGCTATGGGGGAAAAAAGAGGAACAATTGTAATCATCTGAACAATAAAAATTTATTAAATGAAAAAGTAATTTTTAAAAGAAAGTATAAAAGGATTCACTCAATCATTTGTGATTTATCTGAATATTTGTAAACCATGTTTTTTTACATTCAAAATGGACTTGATGTGTATTTTTTTTTGTATTCAGAGAAGTCCAAACTATGCTTTTGAATTTGATATGCATTAAAAGCCTCTTTGATATATTTGGGAAAAATACACCTAGGAAATAAATAATCAAGTTGGAAAAGTTAAGAAAAAAAACAACCTTATATAATCTTGTTACCAATGTCACCCCCTAAAATTTAGTAATAAAAAAATCCTCTCCATCTAAAACAGGTTACTCAGTAGCTCCCTCCAGTGCTAGCCTTGGAGGATTGGCCTCAGGAGGAAACCAGGAAACATCCTGTTGAAAAGTTTCTGAGCCACTGTCACTGCAGAAGCTTCTCAGAGAGATGAGCTCCAATCTCAGCTTTTTTAACGAGGCTCTGGGGAGCTCTTGCTGGCGAACCTCCGGCTCCTTTACTTGGATGATAATTAACTACTCAGAGCATCTCTTACAGACCAATTGAACAGAATCCAGATGCAAAAGTTTGGCTCCTCCTTGGGAATGATTGGTTGGGAATTAAACCAGTTGTCTCTTAGCACATCAGATCAGTCTCAAGGTCCCCATGGCTACAACTGATCTCAACACAGCCCCTGGTGAGAGAAACAGAATACCAAGGCGCATTTATCACACCGTCTTAAGCATGTTTTACCTTGAGAGCAAAAGTGTCGATCTCCTGTTCAGAATTCTGAAGTAGGGGCCAAGAAGGGACTGTGGGGAATGTCATGGCTGTCTTCGGTGATATCCTCACAGAGGTTAAAATGTAACCTCAGCTCCCACTTCTCCCCATGGTGTCTGGGTAGGCACTTCTGATTTATAGTTAGTCAATTTTGAGTTTGAATTCTATTTACTACTTACCTGATGATGAGTTTGGGTAAGTCAGTTCACCTCTTTGAACTTCAGTTTCCTCATCATTAAAATGAGGTTATTAATTTCCATCAGTCAGAATTCTGGATGATTGATTTGTACTTCCATTACCATAATAACCTTGTGTACATGTATTGGCATCTTTACATTTATTAAACCGTCCAATTATAAAATGGGCAGAGGACCTGAATAGACACTTCTCCAAAGAGGACATACTGATGACCAAAAGACATATGTTCTAAACATCATTAATCATCAGAGATACGCAAATTAAACCACTATGAGTTACCACCTCCCTGCCAGGATGGCTAACATCCATAAATCAACAAACAAGTGCTGGCAAGGATGGGGAGAAAAAGGAAACCTACTTAGTACACTGCTGGTGGGAATGCAGACTAGTACAGTCATTAGGGAAAACATTTGAAAAATTTTTCCCTAAAAATAGAACTGCTGTTTGACTCAGTGACCCCACTTCTAGGACTATATCCCAAGAAACCTGAAACACCAGTTAGAAAGAATATATGCACCCCTATGTTCATAATTTACAATAGCTAATATCTGGAAACAGCCAAGTGCCATCAGTAGATAAGAGGATAAAAAAGCTGTAGTACATTAACACAATGGAATATTTTGCAGCTGTAAAAAAGAAGGAATTATTACCATTTGTGTCAGCATGAATTGATCTGGAGATTATTATGCTAAGTGAAATAAACCAGACAGAGACAGAGAAAAATAACATACGATCTCACTTATGTGTGGAATCTAATGAACAGAATAAACTGGTGAAAAAAATAGAACCAGAGGCATGGAAACATGGAACAGGCCGATGAATTGCAGAAGGGTAGGGGAAGGGAGCGTGGGAGATTAATCAAAGAACTTATATTCATATATGCATTGCCCATGGACGCAGACAATAAGGTGGTGAAGGCCTTGGGTGGGGCAGGAATTGGGTAAATGGGGGCAGTGGGGAAAGAGAAGTGGACATCTGGAATACTCTCAACAATAAAGATAAAAAAGAAGTCTCTCTCTCTGTCTCTCTCTCTCTCTCTCTCTCTCTCTCTCTATATATATATATATATATATATATATATATATATATATCAGCAGATTTAAACAACTGTGGATAGAAAATATTAAAAATAAATGTTACCTGCCGAAACCAGTTTGGCTCAGTGGATAGAGCGTCGGTCTGTGGACTCAAGGTCCCAGGTTCGATTCTGGTCAAGGGCATGTACCTTGGTTGCGGGCATATCCCCAGTAGGGGTGTGCAAGAGGCAACTGATCGATGTCTCTCTCTCATTGATGTTTCTAACTCTCTATCCCTCTCTCTTCATCAATGTAAAAAATCAATAACATATATTAAAAAAATAAATGTTACCTATTGATGACACGGACTGTGTAATTAGGCTTACAATAGTCGTGTCTGTACTGAACTTGTACAGACATTTTTTTCTTGTCATTCCCTAAACAATGCTAGTATAACAGTATAACTAGTATAACAACTAGTATAACAACATTGACATAGCATTTACATTGCCTTAGGTATTATAAGCAATCTAGAGATGATTTAAAGTATAAGGAAGGACGTGCATAGGTTATATACAAATACTACATCATTTTATACAAGGGACTTGAGCATCCATGGATGTTGGTATTTTGAGGAGGTCCTGGAAGCAATCCAGGGGACAGTAGTATATGCTGGCTCACCACGTGATGGAAATTCTGAGAGGGCATTGTGGTCAGGAAAATTTGAATCTCACTCTAAGACTCAGTTGCCCAAGGAAACTTGGCAAAGTGGAAGCAGAGCAGCACAGAGTCTGAATGCAGAGGAGAGGGGGAAAAGAGCTAATTTTATAATTGAAGCCGATGCGAACGGTTTATTTGGAGAAAATACTTGCAAATGCATATAGCAAACAAATGGTTAATATGTACTAATACTTTATGCTCCCATGGCCATAGGATGCATTGTAATCAATCTTTATTCATCCTTCTTCATTCAGCCCAGAGGTAGGGAAAATATTTTTTCTTTTTTCTTTTTTATTATTAACTTTTTAGGGAAAAGATTTTTTTCACTACAGCATTTCAGAATGTTGTTATTAAATTATCAGAGTAGGTATGGAAGTGAAAACTAATTTGCCATGCATGCAACAAAGGAATGAAATTGGGCAGTATATAGTCACCCAGACTGTATCAGCCTAGGTCTGGCATGATTGAGGCAAAATCAAAGGCGTTTAAAGACTCCTTATTCTATCATTTAAAATTTTTAAGATCATTCATTTATTCCTTGTCTAAAAAACCATGAAAGATCAATTTGTTTGACTTAGACATTTCCATCTATTAAGAAACAAACACCAGGAGAGAATGAGACAGAGACTCACAATAAACTGTGGTTTTTCTTCACAACACAAAACAAAATAATTCATCCAGCTGCATTGCTATATAATTCATTCTCCAACTAAATTGAAGCTTGTTTTATATCCGGCATTCTCAACGAAGCTTCTTACTAGTAATTTACATCATTTTCTTTACTCCAGTGGCCACAGGAAACATTTCTGATTCCATGGAATAAATCTGTCATTCTTTTTTTAAAAAATATATTTTATTGATTTCTTATAGAGAGGAAGGGAGAGAGAAAGTCAGAAACATCGATGAGAAAGAGACATCAATCAGCCGCCTCCTGCACACCCCACACTGGAGATGTGCCCGCAAGCAAGGTACATGCCCCTGACCGGAATCGAACCCGGGACCTTTCAGTCCGCAGGCCGACGCTCTGTCCGCTGAGCCAAACTGGTTTCGGCAAATTTGTCATTCTTAAAAAAAATGATAGAGGCAAGATACATGGAAACACATGTATCTCTAGAGAGGAGAGCACACAGGCAGGTAGCCCCAGGAAGAATCAGGTGATGGATGCTCTCTGAGCTTATGGTGGATGCACTCTGAGCATATGAAGGAAAGGAAGAGTTGAGACCAAAACATGTGTAGAAGCATAGAGCTGGCTCATTAATAGTAAATTAGGTGCTTGATGTCAGTTGTTGGGAATCTAATGACTCTAACCCAGGATATTCAGCTGTTGGGAGAATTTAAAGAAAGGCATGATCAGGGAACAAACTCTACATTGGGCAGCTTCTAGTCTGATAGGAAGTTGACACACACACAGAGATACACAAACTCACACACATACCCCTGGAAAAAAATTCTAACAGTTTCAAATAGAATAGAGTGGTTATATATGAATAAACATCTCTGCACGTAAATATTTCCTGTATAGATATGTAAAAAATTTTCCGGATATTCAGTGACAAAACAGGGCTGAATTTGTAAGTAGATAGAAATATGGAAGTTTCCAAATAAATATGGAAGGAGTAAAGAGAATGTGATTTCCTGGAATGGATAGATATTTTGGGGTAGATCAGCTATCATAGCCCAGTACTAAGACTGAGTGGAGCTGTCCTGCCATGGCACGACAGAGACCACAGAGTGGCAAACCACAGGTTGCAGCTACAAAGATGAAAGAGTGTTTCTCCACCAAAGACTTGCCTCAGGTGCTGGTTGCGTGTGTTTGTACATGTTAGTGTGCATGTGTGTGTGTGTGTGTGTGTGTGTGTGTGTTACAAACACACCATACCTTGCAATTAGGGTCCATGAATTTTGTTGATTGTTGTATTAGAAAGCCTATCCATTTCAGACTTAATCCTGCTTATCAGTTTCTCTAAGCCCCGTTTCATGTCATTGTTTCTTAAACTGTAGATAAATGGGTTCAACATTGATGTCAATACAGTGTATATGATTGTTGCTATTCGGCCCTTGACAGTATAGTTTGACAATGGCTGGAAATAGACATAGCTTATACTCCCATAAAACAGAGTCACCACAGTGAGATGGGAGCTGCAGGTGGAGAAGGCTTTGCGTTTTCCAGCCGCTGAGGGAATATTAAGGACAGCAATAAGGATCCTTAGGTAAGAAACGATGATGCAGGCAAATGGGGCCATCACAGAGGCCAGCCCTTCTGTCTTGGCTACAACTTCATTGACAGAGGTAGACGAGCAGGCCAGTTTCAGAACAGGGTTGACATCACAAAAGAAGTGATGGATAGCATTGGATGCACAAAAGGTGAGTCGATTCACCAGGAGAACATATAGGAGGGAGTGGAGGCAGGAGAAAGCTATGGAAAAGACCACTAGCAACAGGAAGCGTTTGTGGTTCATAACAGTGACGTAGTGGAAAGGGTTACAAATGGCTACATAGCGGTCAATGGCCATAGCTGCCAGGAGATAACTATCCATGTTTCCAAAGACCAGGAAGAAATACATCTGTGCCAGACATTCAGCATAGAAAATGGTCTTTGTGTCTGATAAGAAGTTCACTAACATCTTGGGGACTATGACGGTTGCATAGCAAATATCAGCGAAGGACAGGATGCTCAGGAAGAAATACATGGGGTTTTGGAGTTGAGGATCAGAGCGGATAGCCAAGATGATGAGCAGATTTCCCATCAAGGTGACCAGGTACATGATAAGGAATAGAGCAAAGAGTGGCTTCTGGTCCTCAGGGCGAGAAGAGAGTCCCAAGAGGATGAATTCAGGAAGTCTTGTCAGGTTGCACATTTCCATGGATTTATATGCACCTCAAGGTAAACAACACTGTCAATAAATTATTCTTGTCATCTAGAATGTGTATTTTTACATCTTGTTTTTATACTGAGCTGTTATTAATAGAGCATTTACTCCAGTGTTTTTCTTCCTGAATACGGAAAAATCAGAGTCAAAAGTGTGTTTTATTTTGTTCTTTAAAATATTTGAGATAGAAATCTAAAGAATAAGATAGGAAGCCCAGGGAAAGAAAGAGAGACTAGGTTGGAGAGCTGGATTTCCTTTTCTGCCTCCTTACTCTGGGCTGATAAATCACAGGCTCCACAGATGCAGGATTTGAATCAGGTTCAGGTCTGCTTTAGATTAAGGATTATCAGTGGCTAATCCATATCCAGCTAATCATGATAGCTATCTCACCTAGCTTGTGGTTGATGAATAACCATCATTTTAAGTCAAGATGCCTCTTTCCACATCATCTTCAATGGAATCAAGAAAGTCATTTAAAGAACAATGAATTGAATGCAAACAGTTACAGGGAAAAGATAGAGGGAGAGAAAGTGAGAGAAAGAGAGTGAATTTGTGTGAAAATATACTCCCAAATTTCCCTACTCTTTGGCTGATATTTTATATCCTGAGATCGGGGAACTGTGCCTTACAAGTAAACTAAGGCAAAGGCAGATTAAACTTTAGAGTATAGATGCAAAAGACATCAACATTTAGCATGAACATAAGTTAGCTCTCTTATTTAGTGTCTCTCTGAGATAAGACATTCCCACTTCTCACCAGGCATTCTCAAAGTTGATTTCTTATCTAAAAAGGACATTGAGCTCTTGTGTAATGTATTCTATTCATTCCACTCCCTTCCTTTATGCTCCATGAAATGATTTGCAAAAAGAAGACAAGACTCTGCCAAGAGGCAGCATACAGAAAGGTACCTGATAAAAATCTTCGAGTGCTTCTTGAATCCAAATGTTCCCTTCCTTGGATTCTTATCATCCTTCATAGGTGTAGATACTTATATGCATTGCTTCTCTCATGGGAATATCCTCTGAGACTGTTTCACTAAGTTTCTGATGTTTGATGAGGGAGAGAGTAAGAAAACAAACATCTATTAACTTAGTGCAAGGTTGTCTCCAAGGAGCCCGAAAAACTTACAAGTCAAGTGTTCTCCCTTTTCGGGTGGTCTACATGCCTCTCCTTGACTCTGGGTATAATGCAACATCTACTTAGCCTAGAGCCGTGATCGGCAAACTGCAGCTCACGAGCCACATGTGGCTCTTTGGCCTCTTGAGTGTGGCTCTTTCACATAATACCACAGCCTGGGCGAGTCTGTTTTGAAGAAGTGGCGTTAGAAGAAGTTTAAGTTTAAAAAATTTGGCTCTCAAAAGAAATTTAAATCATTGTACTGTTGATATTTGGCTCTGTTGACTCATGAGTTTGCTGACCACTGCACCAGAAAATTTGAGAACATTTATTCAGAAAGATATATGCACCCTGTGTTCATTGCAGCATTATTTACTGTGGCCAAAACATGGAAACAACCAATGTGTCTTTTGATAGATGATTGAATAAAAAAAGATGTAATACATATATACAATGGAGTACTACTCAGACATAAGATAAAGTGAAATACTCATATGTGGGATATAAAACAAAAGCAATAAATGAACAAACAAGACAAGCAAAAAAAATCCATAGGTACAGGTAACAGTATGGTGATTACCAGGGGAACCATGAGTATACAAAACACTATTGGGGAGAAGTATGCTAAAGGACTATGCATCCCTATTTCAAAACTTATTACAGTGCTATCACAATAAAAAGAATGTGGTACCTGCAAGAGGATAGACTTACAATTGAGAGTTCAGGAATAACCCATTTATTTTTGTCAATTGATTTTTTAAATATATATTTTTATTGGTTTCAGAGAGGAAGGGAGAGGGAGAGAGAGATAGAAACATCAATGATCAGAGAAAATCATTGACTGGCTGCATCCTGCACACCCCCAGTAGAGACTGAGCTTGCAACCTATGCATATGCCCTGACCGGCAATTGAACCATGACCTCCTGGTTCATAGGTTGACCCTCAACCACTGAGCCACGCTGGCCGGGCGTCAATCAATTTTTTATTGTTGACACTATTATAGATGTCTCCCGTATCCCCCCTTTGCCTGTCTCTACCCAGCCCCTTGCAATTCCATGTGAATATTAGGATTCCCTTTCCCATTTCTATAAATTAATTGATTGGGATTTTGATAGAGATTGCATTGAATCTGTAGATCAATTTGTGCACACTTGCCATTTTAACAATACTAGTATTAAATATTTGGATTGGAAGACTTAATAAATATCCCCTTGGACTGTACACATATAGGCAGGAGTAACAACTCAGGGAGAGGGAGTAAAAAACAGCTTAAAATTCAGGACTGTGTGCTTAGGGTGAGACTGGTAGAAATGAATCTCATCCAACCATTTTCAGTCCTTTTACTTTTCCCCCAAAGTAAGTAGGATCAAATAGCTTCTCTGCAAACAAAAAATAAATATATCATACTTTTTGAGGAAATTGATTACATTTTGTTTGATTAGAATCTCTTTGTGTTTCCAATGAATTTTGATCCAATTAAGAATTAACATGGGACTGAGTTTCTTTCTGTGCAAGTCAATGGTGGAAAATACTGGTATGTATTCAGTTTGTAACCATAATCTATATCAATAAGTTATATGTCATTATTCTGTATTTTAAAATGAGACTTGCAAGAGGATAGACTTACAATTTCTCCAGTTTGCATAGTCTCAGATTTTTTGATGTGCTGGTTTACATCCTGCTCTTCCTTTTATACTCAATGACTTGTTTAAATCAAGTATTCTAAGAATGATAGTTTCTAAAACCAGATAAACAAAATGGCTGGATGAAATCCAGCAAAAGCATGCAATTAGATGAGAGTGGGAAATGAGGAAGTCATTGGAGAGTGGGCAGAGTTGTCCTATTGCTATCTCATAAAGCCTCATTCCTTGCAACTAATGCAGCTGAATTATAAAAGCAAATACTCAGAATTACAGAAAGGATAGGTTAGAAAAGATGGTTTCTTGAGATGATGAAATGAGAATCAATTTTTCCTTGGGGTTTTTTTCTTGCCCACCTGTTGACATTGTGCAAAGCTATTGGTGATCCCCACAGGGTAAACCTTCCCTACAGACATAATTGTTTTCAGAAGCTTTTTTTTTTCCCCTCAGTGAGATCTAGGTACAAGGAAGCCGGAGCAGACTCCTGAGCTACAGTCCATGTTTATAAAGAAAGATAGAAGGGCTCAGCCCATTCTAATCAATATTTCATCTGAACTCAACTGGAGTCTTCTGGGGTTGCTAGAGTCTCAGAGTGCGTACATGTAAGCAAGGCTGCTTCAATGGATTGAGTTGTCCTATAGAAGGCTTTTATGGAAAATTACACAAAGGCAATCTCTAATTTTGTGAGAATGTAGCTAGGAGCTCTACCCAGACTTTCTTTTTTTAAAAAAATATATTTTATTGATTTTTCACAGCCAGGAAGGGAGAGGGAAAGAAAGTCAGAAACATTGATGAGAGAGAGACATCGATCAGCTGCCTCCTGCACACCCCACACTGGAGATGTGCCCGCAAGCAAGGTACATGCCCCCGACCAGAATCGAACCTGGGACCCTTCAGTCCAAAGGCCGATGCTCTATCCACTGAGCCAAACCGATCTCAGCTCTACCCAGACTTTCTAACTTGAGTGTATGATGTTGGATACAGAGAAAATGTGAGGATAAGTTTATAATCCGCCCTAATAGTAAATAAAAAGGGAATAGAAAATAAGACATTATGATCCTCTTGTAGAAAATCATATGATATTTGTACTCAGAAGACCAATGAATAGAATGTGGTAAAAGTATTAAAGTAAAGGTAAGCAATGGGATGGAGGAATTGTCAATAATAATATGAAGGGGTCGGTTTTTGAGTGAAAAAGTGAAGATGTGGATGGAGAATATAATCAAGCAATTCGGTAGGATATGGAGAAACATTTCATAGTTTCCAAGTACAAGAAATGTGTGACAGCAGATCTAATTTATTTTGTGAGAATTTGAAAGATATATTCTTGAATCAGAGAAAAAGGAAGTTTTAATTTACATGTCTCAGATTCAATATTTGTGGTTCATCAACACAGGATATGGACTAGAAATAGAATTAACTAGTGCACATTCCTAAGATTTAGATATTGCTAAAACAGTGA
>JAAGEH010000396.1:51462-99443 GCA_011751065.1 Lasiurus cinereus
ATTAACTAGTGCACATTCCTAAGATTTAGATATTGCTAAAACAGTGAAGACTCATATGTCCCTTTGTGCTTTCATCAAAAGAGAAAGATAAGAATATCGGTAAGCAGGTTTAGGCCTTGACACTCTAGCTCCCTCCCTTATCTATTACTCTAGATGTCCCTGAAGCACCAGGTGGGAATTGGAAGACCTGAGATGCTTTTTGTTCTCATTTCAGGGATTCTTCCTTTGGTTTTTGTCTACCAGATTTTAGTTTAGGTTACTATCTTAAGGTGTTCAAATCTGTACATGTGCATATCTTCATATTTATTCTAACAAATTACCCTTTTCTCTGGCATCAGCATCCTTGATCACTCAAAGTTGTCTGTGAACAGGATCCACAGAGCTCAGGCTCTGATGGGAGCATGTTGAGATATTGGAAAATAGGAAAGATAAAGAGACGAATCTTGATGAAGTCAGCCAGTAAGAGCACTACAACTGCTTATTACTCTTATTGCATATAATTGGTTTAAAAATACAGTTTTGCTGTACTTGGGGGAAATGGACTCCTATGTTATTACATTCTTATCCTCACAGTGGATAAATCTATACTTTTTGTTTCTTTTCGCCCCTTGGAAGCCATTTTCTCTCCCTTTCCCCAGGAAGAGACTTACTCCCTCTACCTTTCTTCTCTTTCACCTTCATCTATATCTCAATATAGACATCCCTATGTGGCAATTGCCTTGAATGAATATTAGGACCACAACAGCATATAGGTGAGCTATATCTATGGACACAGAGAAGGATACAGGGAGAAATAAAGACAAAAGGTAAGTTTTACATTTTAAGTTCTGCTTTATATGTGATCTTTAGAGTAAAGAAAGCACCAAGAGAGATGTCCTTAAATAGTTTTGATTCTTTATCTTAATGTTAGGAATATTCTCCTTTAGTTGGATGGAACACTGGTCTCATCAAAGAGTAAATGCAACTATAGCATACCATTTGGCTCTGCAGGGAAACATACTTACATAGTTATACTAATGTAAATGTTGTCCGTTGATTCTCTTTTACCTGGAACAGTTACCTGTAGTTATAACTCCTAATTTATATGTTTACAGTCTTGACAATAAACAAATATAGTACAGCTCTCCAAAGTTAGGGAGATTGCAGGGATGAAGATGATATATATAGCCTTAAATTGATGGAATAAGAAATGCAGATTTATGTTATTTAAAAGCAAAAAAGTAACTAATTGTAGAACTAAAATAATCATCCAAAAATGGGGGAAAGGGAGGAGAAGAGAGCGGGGATTATGTAAACAAGAGAAAACTTCATCTTCCATAATAAAGTCAAAAGATAATCCTAATTTGATAGAATTGTTACATAGACTATACACAAATAGTATATTATTTAAAGGCATTAACATTGAGAGAGAAATCAAGATGGTGGCATAGATAAACACCTGAAATTACTGTCTTGCACAACCAATTCAAAACTACAACTAAAAGACAAAACAGACACCATCCAGAACCATGGGAAGGCTGGCTGAGTGGAAATTCTACAACTAAAAGGAAAGAGAAAAGGACATTGAGACTCATGTGTGGAAATAAAGTGCAGAGGTACGGAGGCGCGTGTGTGGAAAGGACTGGCAACTAAGTACGCAGTTGTCTTTCTCAATCAGGAGGGAGACACAAGCTCCCAACTGCTCTGAACTCCAGTTCTGGGTGAGACTCTAGGGATCCAGAATCCTACCGGGAGAAACTGGACTATCTGGCATAGGGTGGAACTCGAGGGTGGCTTTCTCTCAGAGGTGCTTGCAGTGATTACCATGGGACACTGAGACCCAGGGGCCTGTTAGGGCAGGGCTAAGGACCAGCCATTGCTGTTTGCTCTGCCTTGTGGATTCCCTGAGACCCTGCCCCAACCAAGCTGTTCACAGAGGCTTTTGTATACGAATGGCTTGGCCCTTTGCAATCTAAAATTACCCAACAAATTGTAGCTAAATCAGAGAGACCCAGAACATCCAAAAGAAGGCCCAAGGCCCCATATCAGCTTGCATTGCTTCACAGCTGGGCCTCATCTGGGCACCTCCAAAACTCAAACAAAGAAGAGGAATCTGCAGATCTCTCTGTAGCTTCTGCTGGGTAGCCTTAGGCAGAGGCTAAATTAGCACCTCCTTAGGGATTCCAGAGCCAGTGTACCCAATGGTCAAAGTGGGACCATCTAGATTACAATTCTTTAGATCCATAAGAGACACACTCAGGGGCCAGACTCAGTGAACACCAAAACCCCACTGAAGCAAGTCTTGACCCATAAGGGTATCTCCAGCACAGAAGTTCTTCCATCGTAGACACAGCTGATTCTTACAGCCAATTGACTTAGAGGTCAATTCCTCCCAGTGATACCAACAACAATCAAGGCTTAACTACAACAAGACTATGCACACAGCCACAAAGGGGTGCACCAAGAGAGTCCACATCAGGTAACTGGGGAGGCTGAGCCACTGGGCCCTATAGGATACCCAGCACACAAAGCCACTCTATCAACACAGGGAAGCAGCCAAAATGTGGAGACAAAGAAACAGGTCACAAATGACAGAAATGGAGGGAAGCAAGCAACTGGATATAGAGTTCAAAATCCCATGGTTATAAGGCTTTTCAAGAATTTTCTAGAAACCACCAGTAAATTTAGTGAGACCCTCAAGGATATGAAAAAAGACCAATTAGAAATTAAGCATACACTAACTTAATTAAATAAGAATAGTATACAGAGATCCAACAGAAGACTAAAGGATTGCAAGAATCAAGTCAAAGATTTGAAATATGAAGAAGCAAAAAACACTCAACCCAAAAAGCAAAAAGAAAAAAGAATCCAAAAATTTGAAGATAGTGTAAGGAGCCTCCAGGACAACTTCAAGCAAACCAATATCCAAATTATGGGAGTGCCAGAAAAAGAGAGAGAGCAAGATACTGAAAACCTATTTGAAGAAATAATGACTGAAAACTTCCCCTACTTGGTGAAAGAAATATATTTACAAGTCCAGAAAGCACAGAAAATCCCCAAAAAAGGAATCCAGAAGGACCACACCAAGACACATCATAATTAAAATGCCAAGAGCAAAAGACAAAGAGAGAATCCTAAAAGCATCAAGAGAAAAAGTTAGTTACCTACAAAGGAGTATCCATACGATTGTCAGCTGATTTTTCAACAGAAACTATGCAGGCCAGAAGGAAGTGGGAAGAAATATTTAAAGTGATGAATAGCAAGAACTACAACCAAGATTACTCTACCCAGCAAAACTATCATTCAGAATTGAAGGGCAGATAAAGAGCTTCATCAATAAGAAAAAGCTAAAGGAGTTCATCACTGCCAAACCAGAATTATATAAAATGCTGAAAGGTGTTCTTTAAGAAGAGGAAGAAGAAAAAAGTAAAGATAAAAATTATGAACAACAAATACATACCTATCAACAAGTGAATCTAAAAATCAAGTGAATAAGAAATCTGATGAACAGAATAAACTGGAGAATATAATAGAATCAGGGGCATAGAAGGGGAGTACACTGACAATTCTTGTGGGGCAGGGGAAGGAGTGTGGGGGGTGTGTGGGAAGAGACTGGAAAAAAATTGTACACCTATGGATGAGGACAGTGGAGAGTGGGGGCAGAGGGTGAGTTGGGAACCGGGGGGAGGGGAGCTGTGGGGAAAAAAAGAGGAACAACTGTAATAATCTGGACAATAAAGATTTATTAAAAAAAATAAAGGCACTATGTTATGAACCACCAGAAGAGTTAAAGCTAATTAAACATGGAGGTGGGCAAAGTTAGAGAATCCTGCTTTTCGTTATATGTTCTCTTATATTCTATTATTTTAAAATTATTTTCTCTCATTCACAAAGAAAAATAGTATTTCATCAAAATATCCTTATCGTTATAACAGCCTCAGAAAGTTACCTCTTTGGTGTACCATGTAGATCTGCCTGTAGGGAAAATCTGAGCTGAAAAGACATGAGAATTCTATGCTTGTAAGAGTTTAATATTAATTGAAAATTAATCATTAATAAAATCAATGATTAATAGCTTCTACTCTAATTTCAGGTAAATTTATTTGACTTAATGGAATAAAAATTCCCCTCCCAAAAGAACATATAAAATTAGGACCAGATATTTACTCCAGTGCCCCATCATCCGGCTGGAGTCTTGACATCTTTCCCTTTCCTCTCCAACTTTGACAGCTAGCCAAATGTGGTGCTTAAGTCCAACAAAACTAGACAGGGTCAAGCCCAGTTTTTGTCTCTCAAATCTTTAATACAGTAGTCTCTTTGATTTACTTCTCTCATCTGTAATATTGGTCTGAAAGTACTATAGTTTCTATTATATGGGATTGTTGTGAGAACCGAATGTGTGATATTTAGTATGCTCTTTAGCTCATAACAAGCATCAAGGAAATTCTGTGTCTAGTGTGATGCCTTGCTTATTATATAATGAATTTCTTAAAAGCAGAGACCATGTGTAATTTATCTTGCTGTCTTTCATATCTATCAAATTGAAAGATTCTCAGTGATCAATAAAGAATCTGGAATAAACTAAAGAGTGGATAAATGAGTGGTTGGATAGAAAGATCATGGCAAGGGAAATGCATTAAAGGAAAAAAAGAAAAACTTTTGGAAACTGGAATCATTCATGCAAGAAAAGAAGTTTCCTAATAGTTATCCCAGCATAACTATTCAGCATTATAATTTCAGCATTATTTGATCTTAACACTTGCTTTTCAACAGGGAATGTGGATTGTGTGTTATGGCCACTAGAAACAGGACAGAAGTAACTGACTTTGTCTTATTGGGTCTGTCCAGCTATCCAGAGATGCAGCCAGTTATTTTTGGGATTGTTCTTGCTATGTACCTGGTGGCAGTTATGGGCAATGCCCTGTTAGTAATTGTTGCCCTCTCAGACCCCAAGCTTCAGACCACCATGTATTTCCTGCTCTGCCAGCTTTCCTTCATTGACATATTTCTCACAACCATCACTGTTCCCCAGATGCTGGTCCACACACTGTCTGTGAATAAAACCATCTCCTTTAATCACTGCATGCTCCAGCTGTTCTTTTTTATGGCTGTGGGCAGCATGGAAGGCCACCTGTTGGCTGCCATGGCCTATGACCGCTACGTTGCCATCTGTGACCCCTTAAGATATTCTGCCATCATCAGCCGTCGCTTCTTTCTATACATAACCTTGATCTCATGGGTGGTTGTCAGCCTCAACAGCCTCCTTTATAGCGTGTTGGTCACCCGTTTAACCTTCTGTGGCAACCAGGTCACCCACTTCTTCTGTGACATCACCCCCTTACTGAAGCTCTCCTGCACCCGACCAGTAATCAGTGAAATGCTGATATTTACTGAAGGGGTAGCTGTGGTGATCAGTCCCTTCTTCTTCATTCTGGGTTCCTATGTCCGCATTGGTATTGCCATAGCCCGTATGCACTCAGTTGCTGCCCTGCGCAAAGCTCTGTCGACTTGTGGCTCCCACATCCTGGTTGTGCTGCTCCTGTATGGCTCTGTGATCCGCATGTACCTCCGGCCCTCCTCCAACTATGACTTGGATCAGGATCGCCAGGTCGCCATCTTTTACACAGTAGTTACCCCTATGCTAAACCCACTGATCTACAGCCTGAGGAACCAGGAGGTCAAGAGAGCTCTGCAAAGGCTTTCCAGGAAACTCTGCATCTCAGCAAACTCCCAGCCCGGCTCCCAGGCCACCCGGGAAAGTTAAGATGTAACTTAAAGATGCCTCGAATAGATGGGTTGCACTCCTGATAACTGGTGTGCTCACTTTCCTGTGGGATAATCTTTTCTGTGACTCCTTCTTATTTGGATTTGGCAAGAAGTACGTTTTTGAAGAAATAGTTCTGGTCTCCATTGACTGACCTAGAATCTCATCACTTTGAAACTGAGAAGATACTTTTAAATCCTCAAACTGGAACCTCTCATCTTTCAGCTCGAATATGAGGCATGGGGGATTACAAAGCTGAATTATTACAGATCAGCATGGCCTGCAGAAATTTGATCTTTTTTTTTAATATTTTATTTTTTTCTTTTAAAATTAATTTATTTTCCCAATTACAGTTGACAGACAATATCATATAAGTTTTAAGTGTATAAAATAGTAATTAGACATTTAAATGACTTATGAAGTGATCCACTCCCTTAAGTCTAGTACCCATCTGACACCATACATAGTGATTGCATTATTGATTGTACTTCCTATGCTGTACTTTAAGAAATTTGATCATTTTAGTGATAATATAGCATATACTGTTTTCCAGAGAGAAATCAAAGTGAGGTACAACACCACTATACAGAAGAGAGATTTTTTCAGCAAACCCGTAGTCTAAACCTCTCTTAAAATGGTAATAATTTTATGGTTTCTCTATTCCAAACTCACAGTAATAATCAGCAGTTTAATACTTATATGACTGAATTATTTCATCTGAAATTTTATGTCACTTCATAAAAGATAGTGTAGGTCACTGATGATAAAGAGGGGAGGGGAATCTTCATAGTGGCTCTAATACCAGGAGTAGGTGATCAGATCTGGGGCATATGGTAAGTAGGAACTGTTGAGACAAGATGTAAGGGAAAAGAAAGGACCAAGGATGAACTGTGAAAATGGGTGGAATAATTATATGTGGAAGGCTCTCTGAAAGTGGGGCATATAGATATAGTGGGAGAGGGGTGCAAAGTCAATAAATTGTTTTTGGCCATATTTTGTGATATCTACCCAAGTGGAGATATTTCATAGGCAGTTAAATACATAATCCTTGAGCTTAAGGCATTGTCTTGACATAGACATGTCACAACAAATGTAGATGATATTCAAAGCCATGGGGCTGGGTAAAATCACCTAATGAGAAAATATAGAAAAGACAACTATGAACAGAGTCCCAAGATGGTTGCTCACTCTAGCATTTAGAGGTTTGGGAGAGGAGACAGCAAAGGAAACTGAGAAAAGGCTATTTACAAGAAGAAAGAAGGTAAGTTTGATATGTCTGGATCCTAGGAAAGAGTATTTCTGGAAAATGGGAGTGGTCACTCTCTCAAATGCATTTAAGAAACCATTAATGAGAACAGATAATTGATTATTAGATTTGACAAGACATAGATTATTGGAAACAGTGGTAAAGCCAGTTAAATGAAGTGTTAGGGGGAAAATGACAATTATTGTCATTTTATGATACAACTAGTGGCCTGAAGCATGAATTTGTGCATGGGTGGAGTCCCTAGGCCTGTCCAGCAATCAACCAATCGGGGCCTGCTGGCTGAGGGGAGGGACGGGGATAGGGACCATGGGATGTTGGCTGGCCAGGGAAGGGACCACAGGAGGTTAGCTTCCGGCCCTTGGAGAGTACTGGCCCTTGGCCTTCCCTGGTTCTCTGTCCCAGCCTGGGGTCCGAAGGCCCCAGCTAGGGTTGGGACAGGAGGTGACGGTCACCGGGCTGGATGTGGAAGGAATAGACACTGGATGCCACTGCCATTGGTGCCCCACCACTGCATAGTTCCCCACTTCCCCCCTTCCCTCTTCCCTCACAGCTGTGCCACCACCACAGCAAGCGGGTAGTAAACCAATCAGGGGCTGCCAGCTGGGGGTGAAGGACAGGGGAAGGGACCACAGGTGGTTGGCTGTCCACGGGAGGTTGGCTGTGGAGTGCACTGACCACCAAGGGGCAGCTCCTGCATTAACATCTGCCCCCTGGTGGTCAGTGTGCATCATAGTGACTGGTCTATTGGTTGTTCTAGTTGTTCCGGTTGTTGGGTTGTAATGGTTGAGCGGCCCAGTGCACGGAATTTGTGCATGTGGGATGTGGGGAGGGAGTTGCTTCAGCCCAGCCTGCACTCTCTTCAATCTGGGACATCCCTCTCACAATCCAGGACTGCTGGCTCCTAACTGCTCACCTGCTTGCCTGCCTGATCACCCCTAACTGCCCTCCCCCCTTGCCAGCCTGATCACCCCTAACTGCCTCTGCCTGCTGGCCTGGTCTCCCCTAACTGCCCCTCCCATCTGCTTGGTTGCCCCTTACTGCCCCCCTACCAGTCTGATCACTCCTAACTGCCTCTGCCTGCTGGCTTGATCACCCCTAACTGCCCATCCTGCCAGTCTGATCATCTCTAACTGCCTCTGACTGCTGGCCTGATCACCCTTAACTCTCCACCCCTGCTGGCCTGGTCACCCATAACTGTCCTCCCTGTCGGCCTGGTTGCCTCCAACTGCCCCCCTGCCAGCCTGGTCACCCCAACTGTACCCGCCTTCCCCCACAACTGACATGGTGACCCCCAGCTCTTCCCTCCCCCTGCCAGCCTGGTTGCCCCATTCAGTCATTTGGGTTTTCCCAGCAATGGAAGAAGACAAGCTTTTTGCACACCCTGGCGGGCCCAGGCCTCCACTCAAGGCTACAGTTTCAATTATAGAAGATAAATAAATTCCAACAAAAATGGCAGCAAGAGTTGTTCAGTCATTTGGACATCCCTCACTAACATCCCTGCCAGCCTTGTTGCCTATGCAGCCTGTGTTCAGTCATCTGTCTGGTTATTTTGGTCATGACAGCCCCTGTCTTTTTATATATCAGTACTAGATGCCTGGTGCACAAAATTTGTGTGTGTGTGTGTGCACGGCGGGTGTGTGTTCCTCACCCCAGCCTGCACCCTCTCCAATCTGGGACCGCCCAGTAGGATTGGGCCTAAATGGGCCGTTGGATATTCCTCTCACAATCCAGGACTACTGGCTCTCAACTGCTTGCCTGCTTGCCTTCCTGATTGCCCTTAACCACTTCTGCCTGCAAGCCTGATCACACTCTAACAACACGCTGCCAGCCTGATTGATGCTTAACTGCTTCCCTGACAGCCTGATTGCTCCTAACTTCCCTTCCATGCAGGCCTGGTTACCCCTAACTGCCCTCCCCTACAGGCCTGGTTATCCCTAACTGCACTCCCCTGCAGGCCTGTTCCCCCCAACTGCCCTCCTCTGCAGGCTTGATTGCTCACAACTGCCCTCCCTTGCAAGCCTGGTCCCTTCTAGCTGCCCTCCCCTGCTGGTCATCTTGTGTCCACATGGGGGCATTATCTTTGACCACATGGAGTAGCCATCTTGTGTGTTGGAGTGATGATCAATTTGCATATTCATCTTTTATTAGATTGGATAGAGGCCTGGTGCATGGGTGGGGGCCAGCTGGTTTGCCCTAAAGCGTGTCCAGGATCAGGGTGTTGGGGTTCCCTTGGTGCATGGGGTGGCCTGGGCGAGGGGCCTGTGGTGGTTTGCAGGCTGGCCATGCCTCCCAGTGACCTAAGTGGAGGCCCTGGGGTCTGGGATTTATTTATCGTCTATAATAGAAACTTTGTAGCCTTGAATGGAGCTAAGCATCCTGCTTGCTCTGCGGCTGCAGCCATTTTTGTTGGGATTTATTTATCTTCTATAATTGAAACTTGGTAGTCTTAAGTGGAGGCCAAGTCAGGCCAGGGCAAGCTTCCTCCATCTCTGGAGGAGCTCAAGCCTCCTGCACTCTCCAACTCTATGGCTGCTGCCATTTTTGTTGGAATTTATTTATCTTCTATAATTGAAACTGTAGCCTTGAGTGGAGGCCTGGGCCCGCCAGGGTGTGCAAAAAGCTTGTCTTCTTCCATTGCTGGGAAAACCCAAGCCTCCTGTTCACTGTGTGGCTGTAGCCATCTTGGTTGGGTTAATTTGAAACTTGCTCCTGATTGGCTGGAGGGCGTGGCTTGTGGCTGTAGCAGAGTGATGGTTAACTTGCATATTATGCTTTTATTAGATAGGGTTAGAGGCCCGGTGCATGAAATTTGTGCATGGGAGGGTGTCTCTCAGCCCAGCCTGCATCCTCTCACAATCCAGGACTGTGGCTTCCAACTGCTCGCCTGCCTGCCTTCTTGATTGCCCCTAACCACTTCTGCCTGCCAGCCTGATCACCCCCTAACCACACCCTGCCAGCCTGATTGATGCCTGTCTGTTCTCGCCTACAGGCCTAGTCACTCCTAACTTCCCTCCTCTGCCAGCCTGCAGGCTGCCCTCCCCTGCAGGCTTCATAGCCCCCAACTCCCCTCCCCTGCAGGCTTCATAGCCCCCAACTGCCCTCTCTTGCAGGCCTAGTCCCTCCCAACTGCTCTTCTCTCCTGGCTTGATCACCCACAACTGCCCTTTCTTGCAGGCCTGGTTCCTTTCAACTGACCTCCTTTTTTTGCCATCTTGTGGTGGCCATCTTGTGTCCACAAGGGGGCAGGATCTTTGACTACATTGGGTAGCCATTTTGTGTGTTGGACTGATGGTCAATCTGCATATTAGATAGGATAGAGACCTGGTGCCTGGGTGGGGGGCCAGCTGGTTTGCCCTGAAGGGTGTCCGTATCAGGGTGGTGGTTGCCTTGCGGGGTGGGGTGGCCTGGGCAAGAGGCCTGTGGTGGTTTGCAGGCGGGCCACACCCCCTGGTGACCCAAGCGGAGGCCCTGGTATCTGGGATTTATTTATCTTCTACAATTGAAGCTTTGAGCCTAGAGTGAAACCAGACCTCCTGCTCACTCTGTGGTGGCAGCCATTTCTGTTGGGATTTATTTATCTTCTATAATTGAAACTTTGTAGCCTTAATCGGAGGCCAAGGTAGACCAGGGCTCTGGAAACTTGGCTTCCTCCATTGCCGGGGGCAACCCTAGTCTCCTGCTCTCTCCAGCTCTGTGGCTGCTGCCATTTTTGTTAGGATTTATTTATCTTCTATAATTGAAACTTTGTAGCTTTGAGTGGAGGCCTGGTCCCAGCCAGTGTGTGTAGAAAGCTTGGCTTCTCCATTGCTGGGGAAACCCAAGCCTCTTGCTTGCTCTGTGGCTGCAGCCATCTTGATTAGGTTAATTTGGATACTCACTACTGATGGGCTGATGGGCGTGGCTAGTGGGCATAGCTTATGGGTGTAGCAGAGCAATTGTTAATTTGCATATTACTCTTTTATTAGATAGGATAGGTTGCAAGTGAGTAAGTGGAGGCTGTGATAATAGACATTTCTCAAGTGTAATTAAAAAAAAGAAGATAGATTAAAAAAGTGGTGTGTAACTTGAGATCAAGAGTCAATGGAGAATATCTTCTAATTTTTGTAAAGACTGGTGACATTAAGCATCCTTTACTGGTAGAAATAATTCAGTGTATAATGAAATATTCAGGATTCAAGAAAGAAAGTAATTAATTGCAGGAATAGAGTCCTTCAAATGGGATGCATATCTGTTAAGGGGATGTTTTTATCTAGGAGATGAGTCATTTCTTTCTCTGTAACAAAAAGGAAATCAGGGTATGCAGATGGGCAGGTTGATTTGATGATGGGAGGATGGCATATACTTGAAAAGACTTCAGCTGAGAGTGGTGGGAGCAGAATTGTTTTTGAGAATTGTAGAAGGAAATTAGGTGAAATATGCTAGAGTTTGAGAAAGTGAAGTACTAAAAAAATGTTCTGGTAAGCTTCAATTCTGCCAACATTGAGTGCCCATTTAGGCATTTCATTTACAAGTTTAATATTAGTCATGTCAGCATGGTTGGTGATATTCTGCAACAATTATCAGGTAATCAAGTACAATTATGAATAGAGAAAATGCTGGTAGAGCTAAAGGGAACAAAAGAATTAAGGATGTTTACAGGAAATTGGTTTATAGTTCTGGACAAAAAATGTATTCTTGTAAAGGTGGGAAGTAAGGGCAAAAATTAGGTGATGGGTAATGAAAATCAGTTTCAAGGGACAGTAGATCTCAGTGATGTCAGAGAATTTCAGTTAAACTAAATTAAATAAGGTAGGAAAATATAGAAGGAGATAAGTGGGAAGTTTAAAATTGAGATTCACCTGTGGTGTAATCTGTAATAATAAAAATGTAATATGCAAATAGACTGAAAGACTGAACAGCAAAACGACCATCTGGACGACCTTCCAGATGACCACTGGTGCCAGGCCAGCCAAGGTGGGTGTGATGCAATTGGTTGGGGGCCCGACCATTGCCCCATGATCACCCTGTAGAGGGAGGCTCAGGCCACTGGCCGGCAGGGTGATCAATCAGGTATGATCAATCACCCCAAAGAGGGAGGCCCAGGCTACCCCATGGTGGTGCTGTGGTGGATGGGTGGGGCTTACCTCTTTGGGGTGATCAATTGTGGGGCTTCTGGACTGTGAGAGGGCACAGGCCAAACTGAGGGCTCCCCTCCCCCAATGCATGAATTTCATGTACCAGGCATCTAGTTATTTGTAATGGCAAAGTCTAATATATGACTATATCTGAGTGGGTGGTTAAGATGGGATAAAGTAAATGATTGCTGAAGCTAAACAGATCAGGAACTGAGAACCCAATTTATTTGTAAGATAAACCAGTTATATGGGCATTGGTGTCTCCAAAGTGATAAATAGTAGTGGAGAGAGTTAAAGAATCAGATGCTGAAGTCATCAAGGAGTGAGGGTGAAATACTAGAAAGTTTCTTTATTTATATTATTTTTTTTAAAAATGCAAGTAGTATAAATTTAAGTTTAGAACATGATGATTATACAAGGTGTGGCAAAAGTAAGTTTATAGTTGTGTGAAATATAGCTGGTATTGTTATTTATTAATTATTATATTGTTTACAATACCATACAATATAGTTGGTATTGTTATTTATTAATTATTGTATTGTTTTTCATACAATTATAAATTTACTTTTGCTCTAGCCTATATTATGTAAAGCACTCATAAAAGTGACCAGCCCATAGTAAGTACCATATATGTATATTCTATTATTATCATTATTAGCATACAGATGAAGAAATAATGGGAGATAAGTACAAAGAGTGGTAGGTAAAGGCTTGGGTATCTACTAACATATGTATCTAGAGACTATTGATGAAATGAAAGTAAGGTCAGGAGTTAATCTGCCTCATCCTATTTTTTAAAATTTAATAAATCTTTATTATTCAGATTATTACAGTTGTTCCTCTTTTCTCCCCTCCATAGCTCCCCTCTACCTGGTTCCCACCCACTCTCTGCCCTTACTTTCTCCTCCACAGGTGTACCTTTTTGTCCAGTCTCTTCCATCACTCCCCACACCCTTTTCCCCCTGAGAATTGTCAGTCCACTTCCTTTCTGTGCCTCTGATTCTATTATATTCTGTTCATCAGATTTTTTATTTACTTGATTTTTAGATTCACTTGTTGATAGACTTGTACTTGTTGTTCATAATTTTTATCTTTACCTTTTTCTTCTTCTTCCTCTTCTTAAAGAATACCTTTCAGCATTTCATATAATACTGGTTTGGTGTTGATGAACTCCTTTAGCTTTTTCTTATCTGTGAAGCTCTTTATCTGACCTTCAATTCTGAATGATAGCTTTTCTGGGTAGTTGTAGGTTCTTGCTATTCATCACTTTGAATATTTCTTGTCACTCCCATCTGGCCTGCATAGTTTCTGTTAAGAAATCAGCTGACAATCGTATAGGTGCTCCCTTGTAAGTAATTAACTGTGTTTTTTCTTTTGCTGCTTTTAATATTCTCTCTTTGTTTTTTGCTCTTGACATTTTAATTATGATGTGTCTTGGTGTGGTCCTCTTGGATTCCTTTTGTTTGGGGTTCAGTGCGCTTCCTGGACTTGTACATCTATTTCTTTCATCAGGTGGGGGAAATTTTCAGTTATTTTTTCTTGAAATAGGTTTTCAGCATCTTGCTGTCTCTCTTCTTCTGGCACCCCCATAATTCTGATGTTGGTATGCTTGAAGTTGTCCCAGAGGCTCCTTACACTATTTTTCAATTTTTGGATTCTTTTTTATATTCCAGTTGAGTGTTTTTTGCTTCTTTGTATTTCAAATTTTTGACTTGATTCTAGATGTCCTCTAGTCTGTTAGGTCTCTGCATAATATTTTTTATTTCAGTCAGTGTATGTTTAATTTCTAATTGGTCCTTTTTCATATCCTTGAGAGTCTTGTTAAATTTATCCATCTTATCTAGGAAATTCTTGAGAAACCTTATAACCGTGGTTTTGAACTCTATATCCAGTTGTTTGTTTTCCTCCATTTCTTTCATTTGTGATCTTTTTCATTGTCTCTGCATTTTGCTGCTTCCCTGAGTTGGTAGAATAGCTTTGTGTGGTAGGTGTCCTATAGGGTACAGTGGCTCAGCCTCCCCAGTTACCTGAGGTGGACACTCTTGGTGCACCCCTTTGTGTACTGTGTGCTCAGCCTTGTTGTAGTTAAGTCTTGATTGTTGTTGGTATCACTGGAGGGAATTGATCTCCAGGCCAATTGGCTGTGAGGATCAGCAATGAGAACTGTGCTATAGACACTTTTATGAGATAAGACTCACAAAATTGCAAAAGCTTCTGTGCTCAGCTTGGATGGGGTCGAGTTTCTGGGCAGAGCAGACACCCTTGGCTTCCCATCAGCCCTGCCCTATGAGGCCCCTGATTCTCAGTGTTCTGGTAATCACTGCAAGCACCTCTGATAGAAAGCTTTCCTTGAGTTTTGCCCGCTGCTAGACAGTCCAGTTTTTCCTTGAATGAGTCAGGGTTCCCAGAAACTTGCCCAGAACTGGAGTTCAGTGTAGCCAGGATCTTCCATCTCCCTCCCGCTTTATAAAGCCAGTGGTGCACTCCGTCATCCATGCTTTCAGCAGTCAGTCCTCTGTGCATGTGCATGCCTCCAGACCTCTGCCTTTCGGAGGTCCTGCGTCTTAGTGTGCTTCCTCTTTTTCTGAGAGTCCAGATTCCCCCCAAATGAGTCTTGTTTTCCAGCGTCTCACTAAGGACTGAGGTTCAGTGCAGTCAGGAGCTTCCATCTCCCTCCTGCTTTAGAAAGCCAGCTGGGCACACAGCCTCCCGTCCTCTCTGAATGGGTGTTTCTGTGCTTCAGCCTTTTGCAGCTCCTCTGAGTCTACAACTTTTTTTCTAGTTGTAGAATTTTCACTCAGCCAGTTTTCCTGTGGTTCTAGATAGTGTCCATTTTGTCTTTTAATTGTAGTTTTGATATTGTTGTGCGAGGCAGCAATTTAGGTGTTTACCTATGTTGCCATCTTGGTTTCTCCTACCTTATTCTTTTTATTGACTAAATAGCAATTCATAGTATACTTATATTGTGTTCGAAATTTTCTTCAAAGCATTGAATAAGAAATAATCCAAAACCTCCGTACTTTATAACAGACATTTATTTCTTAGTTTACAGCCTGCAGATTGAAAGATGCAACTGTGTTTCAGATTCTGGGTCAAGTTTAAGTCTGTTCTATGTATTTTTCATTCTGAAACCCAAGCTAAGGGGATATAGTTATATGGATGAGCTTATCTTTGCAGCCTGAAATCCAAAGCTCATGAGGGCAACCAAACAGTCTAAACCCATTCAAAGGTGTTTTTTTTTTAAATTATTGGAAGCAGCATTTGTTATGTCTTTTCACAAACTGCTGGCTAAAACAAGTCCGAAATCAATGGGATGCAGATATATATTTTGCCTTTAGTGAAGTCATGACTAGGATAGGAAAGGAAGGAAGATTTGTAAACAGAAAATACTATCTGTCTAACTACTCAACACAATGAGCCACGATTCCAATAATATGCATAAAGATTATTTATAATTTTTTACTGTCATAGAAATATACATGTACATTTGTATATATAATATATATTTATGATATATAGGGATTGGCCAAAGTATGTTTACAGTTGTTTGTATGGAAAAACATACAGGTTATGATTATTACAATAGCTTTATTAACCCTGTGTCTTACGTACTTACAACTGTGAAAAAAACTCCTGGAAGAGCAAAGGTATAATCTAAAAACAAATTTTTAAAAATAGAATTGTGTATCTGCTCTTCAAAAATTATTATTTTACATTCCTATTTCTTTACCTTAAGTAAGTTCTTTAAATGGGAGCAGGGGGGATTCTTAGAAGAGGCTACATTGCTAAGAAGTGAGGCTAATTAGTTGGTCAAGACTAAAGAGGATCTATAATCGAACTGCCAGTGAAGGAGGCAGCAAAGATAATATTAGAGGAAACGGTGGAGTCCAGGAGAAAAACATTGGGTATGTAAGATAACTTTCTGGCAAATGGAAAGAGCTAATTAACCAAAAGTTGGATTGATTTCCTTGTTGTTATCATTTTATAAGTTCCAGGGCCTCCTTCATCTTGGAAATATTTATTATCTTAGTGTAGCCAAAGACAGGAAGTGTAGCTTTTTAAAAAAATATATTTTATTGATCTTTTACAGAGAGGAAGGGAGAGGGATAGAAAGTTAGAAACATCGATGAGAGAGAAAAATCGATCAGCTGCCTCCTGCACACCTCCTACTGGGGATGTGCCCGCAACTAAGGTATGTGCCCTTGACTGGTATCGAACCTGGGACCTTTCAGTCTGCGGGCTGATGCTCTATCCACTGAGCAAAACTGGTTTTGGCAAGAAGTGTAGCTTCTTAAACCAATTTCAGTGGTGTAAATTTTGACCAACACTTATTATATGGGTTATAAGATACTTTTTTTCTAGCCCTTTACATAGAATTATCACAATTTTAGTTCCTTCTCAACTCAGTGGCATAACCCAACATATCTTATAATTGAAACTTTTTCTAGACAAGTAGACTAAATCAGCTACACTTACATCTTTTGTCCCATGTCCCTGGAGGTCCCTCTCACCTTTTCCTTTTGATCCTATACCCATGAAACTGAAGAACTGATATTGTAATATAGACATAACGGCTCTTGGATTTTCATCTCCAGCCTTGATTGGTCAGCAGACAAATACTCAGTAAAATAGACAAGTTCCATATATCAACTATAGAAAAAATCAAGAGTGTACAGAGACAAAGCAGTTAAAGTTGTTCTTGAATGGTACAACTTGTGAATTTAAGAAAATGCAAGTTGAAGAACTGTAAGACAGTGGCTTAATTGTGGAATATCTGTAACCTTATTCAATAGATATTAGTCATTATATACCTCTCCCTATATTGAAGTAATCCCCCCAATTCATTTATCTTGGTCAGTGACAGAACCTCATTCTATCTTATAGAGAATAAAAGTAGCTGTGTTGCTCTCCTAGCTTACCTGTGAACCAGAACATGGGCCAGTGTCAAGACTTGGCCAATCACCTATACCATCTTATTTGAATCTGGATGTGTTGCTGCAAAGAATAAGAACTGGGCAGAGGTGGTTGCATCTGGTCTTTAGGCCTCCAAGGGCTATGCCCAGCGACTGTTGCTTGTAACTATTGTTGGTGGGGATACAAGTGGCAGTGAGCAGTTCAGTGATTATAGCATTGAGCTCATCAGACCAATCTGCAGTATGGTTTTGACTGTGTTTCTTTTCCATTTTATTGAGCCTCATTGCCATTTTATTGAATCTTCTTGGACAATCCATGTACATTTTCAATAACCATATTACATTCACGAATCAATGAGAATTGGTTTCTGTTCCTTGCATGTAAGTAACTCTGAGCATTAGAACTCAGGTTTTTTTTTATTGTTTAAAGTATTACAAATAGTAGTACATATGTCTCTGCCCCCCCCATTTGACCTCTCCCTGCCCTTCCCTACCCCCCAGTCCATGCCCTCACCTGCCCGCCTCCCCCAGTGTCTTGTATCTATTGGTTATGCATATATACATGCATACAAGTCCTTCCGTTAATCTCTTACCACCCCCCATCCCGTCCCCGCCAACCTCACCTGCCTTCCCACTGTAGAATGACAGTCTGTTCAATGCTGCTTTGCCTCTGTATCTGTCCCAACCCCCTTGATTCTTTTCTTTAAAAACATCTTGCCTCTACAGACTAGAAATAAACCTATAAGAACAAAAAAGGTTTGAGTCCCAATTTCAATGTCCAACAGTTCCTTATGTGTACACATCAGCAATGGTATCTGGATAGTGGACAAATGGTGGCAATGCAGGTCCGACCCTCTTTGTTTGGTCCTAGGCAACCTGAAATGACGCACAGCTGCTGACTGCTCGCATGGCAAGGCATCATCAGCGTGGTCCATCTCTGGACTGTTTCTCCTCTTGTCTTTATGGTTGGAGCAGACCTATCAATTCCTCTCTCTTGCAGGAGTCCACTTGGTCTTGGAGTTGTTTTCTGAAAGTATATAAACATATTCTCAACCAAAAGTTAATAAAGGAGTCTTTTCTATAAAATTGACTTGGGGTCCTTTTTATTTTTGCCCAAATGATTTTCCTTTGTTTTATTTTGACACCATGTGTGTTTTTCATGGGTATCTTCCTATTAGCATTACAAATGAAAATTAATTTTCTAAAGTAAAAATTTTCTAGATGTAATTTACTTACTGGATATTTTTCCTTAATGATATTATCGTCCTATTCCCTCTTTTTTGATTAATGGAGACTTTTGTAATTTTTTTAATGCAATCTTGATAACTTTAAATTTTAATTTTTTTTGCACAAAAATATGACTGCTTTATATTCATTGCATGTTAAGCAATTTTACCATGAGACGAACTACCAATAGAAATTTTAGTTAATACTTTAGGAACAGCTTTTTGTCTAGTAGAATTAAATTTTCTTGAATATTCACTTATTTCAATTAGCCAATTTAAATTAATCTGAAAGCTTGATTACTTTTTTACTGTCAAATTTAATACTCTACCAACAATCTTAGATTACCCTGTAAATATTAGTGGAAAGGATTATTTGCATTCTTGAGTAGGCCCTGAGCATTCCTCGTGCTAGGCTGGATTTAGATATAGGGCTGCTGCTATTGGTCAAGTCTCTGTCTGTTACCTGGGTCCTGATCTGAGCTGGACCAAGTCTCAGTCTGTTACGTGGGTCCCAATCTGAGCTGGGCCAGGTCTCTGTCTGTTATCTGAGTTGATCTATGCTGGGCGTGAGAAGCAAAGCAGCCATGGGTGCAGAAAGAACCCGGGTTTTTATAACCAAATAGACTAAATACATAATTTCATGTGCTTTGGGTTTAAGGGATGTCTCAGGACAATATCCATTAAGAAAATCTGTGCAATGTACTTAATATAGATACTTCTAGGAAGTTCTAAAAGAAAAACCTAAGAGGGACAAAACTGTTTCTCCAGAATCACAAATAAAATTTAGAACAATGTTTTGGGGTTTCATCTAAAGAAAGAAATCCATGATCTGCTCCTCCATTTCCTGAAGGCTCTCTTGACATCCTCATTTCTCAGGCTGTAAATGAAGGGGTTCATCATGGGGGTCACCACTGTGTGCATGACTGTCAGGATGCGTCCCTTGGTCACTGAATAGTTGGTAATAGGCTGGAAGTAGACCCATGTGAGTGTTCCATAGAAGATAGCCACCACAATGAGGTGGGAACCACAGGTGGAAAAGGCTCTCCATTTGCCCTTGGCTGAGGGACTCCGGAGGACCACTGAGATGATGCAGGCATAGGAGGCAACGATGAAGGCCAGAGCTCCATTGATGACAATAACACCTTCTGTGTGAATCATCAGGGTGTTGAGGTGAGTGCTGGAGCAGGATAACTTCATCAGTGGGTAGAGGTCACAGAAGAAGTGAGGGATCCTGTTATCGGCACAGAAGGTCAATTGGCCCATGAGAAAGGTGTGCAACAGGGCATGAAGATGGGAGAGGATATGGCACAGGACCAGCATCTGTAAGCATAGCATCCTGGTCAGAATCATATGGTAGCGGAAAGGGTGGCAGATGGCGATGTATCTGTCATAGGCCATTATAGCCAGGAGGAAGTTTTCCATGGATGCAAAGCATATGAAGAAGTAAGTCTGGGCTAAGCAGCCCATGTAGGAAATGGTCTTTGTAGGAGAGAAAATGTTCTGTAGCATCTTGGGGACTGTGGTGGAGGTGAAGCAGATGTCTGCCAAGGCCAAGTTACTGAGGAAGATGTACATGGGGGTGTGGAGATGTGGAGTAGAGAGAATCAGTGCCATGATGGCAAAGTTGCCAGAAATGTTGATTGCATACATAAATAGAAAAAGAAGGAAGAGTGGGATCTGTTCTTGTGGGTAGGCAGAAATGCCCAAGAGAACAAACTGGGATACACTGGTCCAGTTGGTATTTTCCATCTGTTGCCATAAGAACAAAAATGATTATTACTAGTTTTTTATTGAGGTATAATAGACATATAACATTATACTATTTTCATGTGTACAATATAATGATTCAATATTAGTATATACTGTGAAATGATCACCATGATAAATCTAGCTAGCATCCAAATACTAGTTATTATAATTATATTTTTTTTCTTGTGATGAGGACTTTTAAGATCTACTCTCTTAGCAACTTTTCAATATGCAATATAGTATTATTAACTCTACTGCCATGCTGTACATTATATCCCCATGACTTATTTATTTTATACCTGGAAGTTTGTACTTTTAGATCTCTTTCATCCATATTGCCTACCTCCTTTACCTTCTCCTCTGGAAACCACTAATCTGTTCTCTGTATCTATGAATTTTTTCTTTAAATTCTACATATTAATGGGATTGTATGGCATTTGTCTTTGTCTGACTTATTTCACCTAGCATAGTACCCTCAAAGTCCATACATATTGTTGCAAATGGAAAGATTTCATTCTTTTTTTATGGTTAGATAATATTCCTTTATTTATATCACATCATCTTTATTCATTCATCCATCGATGGACAGTTAGGTTGTTTCCCTGTCTTAGTTATTGTAAATAATGCTGCAGTAAATAGGGGGTTGCATATATCTTTTCAAATTAGTGTTTTTGTTTTCTTTGAATAAATACCCAGAAATAGAATTGTTGGATTACATGGATATTCTGTTTTTAATTTTTTTGAGGAACCTCTATACTCTTTTTCAAAAAGGGTTATTTTTATAGACTTGGACATGTGAGCAGGCCATTTAGTTACTCTCACTTTTTTGCTCCAATGTAAATTACATATGGCGTTTATGAAAGGATGAAGTGCTTATTTTCCAAAATAACGAGGTATGAATTTTTCATTATAATTAACATCGTTGCTATCACCATATCTAACATTCATAGAGAACTTATCTTGAACCAGGGACTTTGCTACATTATCACATTTAATTTTTATAATAACTCTTTGGAAGCAATTATTATTATTATTATCATCATCGTTATTATTTCACAAATGAGAAAACTGAGTTATAGAAAGGGCAAAATCTGGTTTTGTTTATCTGGCTCCAGAAGCTATGCTAGTCACATTGCCTACCATAACTCCTCAAACTAAAACCAAGGCATTTCATGCATGGTAATGAGAGCTATTGATGGGCTATATAATCAAGGCATTTTGACTAACACAGATTTCAGAGGTCATTTGGTCCAGCAATTTCTATTTTGGGGAATGCGTATCCCAAAAATACCCAATGACTTCTCAGAGTACACAGACATGGTTTTAGGAGAATCAGTATCCAGATTCTTAGCTTTTGCATTTTCTTTTCTTAAATCATTTTGTCTTCAAAATATCACCTTATGCATTATTCTGTCTCCCATTTAACAAATGAAAGACATACTTTAATCTACCCAAGTCTTATGCATTAGCTCAGGATATAAAAACCTCAAAGGAGCCAAATGAAGGGACAATTAGAACTATTAAGAAAATGAATTACAATAATGAACAGAATACAAATATTTTTAGATTGAGGGGTTTCCATTATTCTCAAAATATTGAATACCTAATCTAGTTGTCAAGCACATCATTAAAAATAATTTTTGATTATATGTGCCACTAGTTGCTGTCATATTACCTGGACAGCTTTTGGTCCCCTGGAATCTCAAAGAACAAGTTTATTTTTCAATATTAAATCTAAACATCAATCAGCAAAAGCAGCTTTGTGCTATGGGCTAGAACCCTGATGCTTTCATTTAACAGCCATATGACCTTGAGGAAGTCACTTACCCTCTAGGAGCCTAGGTGTTCAAATTTGTAAAATGGGGGGGATTTTGATAGCACATTACTCATAAAGCAGTTACGAGGATTAAATGAGAGTACCTGGTCCTTGGCCACTGTTCAATGCCAGCAATTATGCCTATCAAATTTTCAATCTTTACATAGAATCTCCACGTTTTTCTGGGAGGACAGCGTTTTGCCATCCAGGTCTCTCAACAGTGAAACTGCTCCAGTTGTCTTACTGTGAGTGTCCCTCCCACGTCCCATGTGGTTCAGGGTTGAGGTTCAGGGTTCGGGTTCTGGAGGAGGCCGCACACCACTGAAAGAGACAAGACAGGAAAATACAAATTTGGGAATTGGGGGCCAGGCAGGAGCCCAGCTCAAGAAGAAGGACTCCGCTTTGCTCTGGCCTTGCTATCCCTTTTTATTTTTATTTATTCAGGTTTTGGGATATACCCATAACCCTTAGGCAGGCAATTCCAATAATAGCCCATCAGCAAGGATTTACATAAAACTAAAAGGTGGAAGTTGCTTCAGCTACCATTGTCTCAACTAAACAGTGGGTGCACAGCTCTGACCTTTCAGAGCTCAAGGTCTCCAGCCTTTGTGATTCTTTGTCAACACTTTTCTGCTAGTGAAGAAAATGGGTGGCTTCCAACTTCTTACCATTTGCAACAGCATGAATGGATCTGGAGAGCATCATACTAAACAAAATAAGCCAGTTAGAGAAAGAGAAATATCACAGGATCTCACTCATTTGTGGAACATAATGAACAACATAAACTGATGAACAAAAATAGATCCAGAGAGAGAGAAGCATTGAACAGACCATCAAAATTCAGAGATAAGGCAGGGGAAGGGTTGGGTAAGAAATCAACCAAAGGACTTGTATGCATGCATATAAGCAGAACCCATGGATACATAGGTAGGGGGATGAGGGCATGTGCTGGGAGGTGTGGGGTAGCAATGGCTCGGGAGAGGTCAATGGGGGGAAAAGGAGACACATATAATATTTTACACAATAAAGAATTAAATACAAAAGTAAAATGTGACTCTCAGAACTAAGCAAAATTCTGTGAATCTGCTCTTTCATCACAGGGTAATCATGATGATTTGGTCTGGTCATAAATGATAGCTTTTTGGGTGGAGATCAGAGTTGGCAGTCCACAAGTAAGCTATGTCCATGGCTATCCGAAGAATACTTAAACTTCACAATTAAGTTGTTGGAAGAAAGAAGTGCAAACAGTTAAGATCTGCCCCCTGTAAGCACTTTCAGATGCATGGTCTCACATAACCCTTACAGCACTTCCGGCTGCAGCAGTCACTTACCCTCATTTCATGGGTGAGGAAGCCAAAGCATAGGGAGGTGAAGTGATTCACTCAGCACAAATGGTCTGGCCGGACTTTACACTTCTGTCTGAATACCTCGAGTACTGTGCATGTCTGACTACATCACACTCCCCTTTAGCTTACTTATCATCTTCCCTATGGAAATGGGTTTATTCACCACTCCTGGACCGTCTGCTCTTATATGTCAAATGAAAGTTTGTTACCATAGTACAGCTTAAGAGGGTGAGCATTAGTTGTTCAATTATAAAAGTGTACAATTTCATAATATGCTATTGAGCTATCCGTACTGCAGCATATCAGCTCTGTGGGCACTGGAGAGAATGTGGTGGGTGGCAAGTGGGGGGGGAGCCAAGGATGGGGACCTACTAGAGAAGGATCTTGCTTTAGATAAGGATGTGGAAGCAGCAGCAGAATGGGTGAGAATGGGTTCTGATCTGGGAATCAGAAGATTTGGGCTTTGGTCTCCGATCTGCTATGAAAATTTCTCTAAGACCTTAAAATCACTTTACTCTTTTGGCCCTCAGTTTCTTCATCAGAGAAATGGGAAGAATAGTACTTGTTTTCAATCCACAGGCTTTGTTAAAAAAATAAAAACATAAGAGACCGTGGATATAACAGCCTTTTAACAAGTCTTATGAAGCAGTGAGAAATTGTTCACATTAGATTTCTATAGGAACTTGGGTTCTCTGTCACAAATAGGTCCCATAATGTCCAATAGTCTGATTCAGAGACTTTCCAATAACACAGCTGCCTTTCATTCCAAAGGGAGCTTTGTAAATAGAGGAGGCACTTGGATAGCAATCTATTCTTTGAGTTTCTCTGTTTGATCATTAATTCCTAGAAGCGGAAAGAAAAGTCTGGGCCTGTCATTAAGAGAAGACAAAGTGGACAACCGTGTCCAGGGGCTGATTTTTGATTCATCCAATCTTGATTACCCATAATACCTCCCCAACTGATGGATGCTTTCTGAAATTCCATCGGAAATTTTCTCTTTGCATTAGGATAATGCCCCCGAGTGGAACACTCTTGACTAACTAAATTATTCATTCTTTTTTTGTGGTTAAGTTTTAATAAGGGGAGGGGAGAGAGTCCATGAACATACAGCATATCTGAGGATGGTGGAGGGAAGAGGCACTGTGAAGGGAGAGAAGAGAAAAAGGAAGATGACTTAGGGAGTCAGAGACAAACTTCACAGGATGCCTAATATTTAAGATGGGCTTCCCTCTGGAAATGAGTAGGAGCGTATGCAGGAATAGTCTGAGGTGCTCAGAAAGCACCTTGTAGGTGTGCGGCCCTAAGTGCAGGCACTCACCTTCCTGCAGACCCCCAAATGGACTGCCATGGGCTGGGCTGGGCGCGTCCATCCTCCCTTAGGCAGCACATGTCGTCATGTTTTGTTTTGACAGCAGCACGGAGCAGTCCACTTAGAGAAGACAGAAAGTTGCCCAGCATGGAAGAAAGAAAGCTATGAGAAAGGGGTTGAAGGGCAGAACAGCTAGATACCTAGATACTCTGCTTGTCAGAGGCAGGAGAGCTTGTCCGGTAGAGGCACTGGGAGGACTGAGCGTGTTTCTACATAAATTCCCTGCTTCCCGCAGCAGTTTCCCAATTATGTCATTGGCCGAATTCACTGCCTTCTCTGGGGAGGGGCCCTTGAGGCAGTGCTTCCACTGTTAGTATTAGAGACCACGGCTTGGCATCTCAGCTGACCCCGGGAGAGCAGCCAGGACCTGGGAGACCAGCCTGCACATGGGGTTCTCTGATGTGAGCTCCGAACTGTGGCGCTGAGAAGAAAGCTCAGGACAACTTTGATATGGTCAGAGCATGGATGGGTGTCTCCCTGCCTGAGTCCTGGAAGATGTAGCCTTCTTTTAAGTGATACATTCTTATTTTTTAAGAAACTTAGCTGTGAAACATGCATTGAAAACTGAGATACTGTTTCTCACTTTTTCCATTCCTCTCCAGGGGAATGTTTTGACATGTACCCATTAACACATTTTCCTGTACACGTATGTATATGTACAGTTTTGTTTCCACAGAAATGAGTTCATTTGTTCTGGAACTTTATTTATCTCATCAATATATCATGGTCCTCCTATGTCACCATCAGGCCTACCTCATTATTTTAAAAGTATTTTTTAGATTATTAGATATGCCAGAATTTATAAAATATCCCTACGCATGCCACTTAATCTCCCTTTTTGGGGAAGCTATTACAAAAGAAACACTACGTGGATATTCTTTTACAGGCTCTTCATGTACATATAATTTTGTAGAAATGAAAATGCTAGATGAAAGTATATGTGTATTTTAAATTTCATTTGTGCCACTGGGTTGTCCTAAAAAAAGTTAGAAATCAATTTATACAGCCTTTAAGGGCATATGAGAGTACCTTTGTCACATGACCTAACAGCACCATTTGCAAACTCTTTGCTGTTTCCCAATCTAATGACTAAATAAATAAATAAATAAAGTACAAGAGGTTTACTTTTTATTTTCCTAATTGCTAGGGGTAATTTTTTGACCATTTTAGCTTTTCTTCTCTGAATTTTCCAACTATATCCTTGTTCACTTTTCTATGTGGTTGCTATGTTGTTTCTTTTTTTTGTTTGTTGTTGATTTATAAGGGTTATAATGTGATAAAGAGATACTCTCTTAGACTTTCCTTCTTGATCTTACTCATAACTCTCTAACTATTCTTAGTATCCAGCTTGGATGGACACTTTTTTTCTTTTACTTATGCTGTGTTCATTCTGAGAATACAAATCAGTTTCCCTAGGAAGTAGTGTGACATTTCTTTTTTTAAAAAATTGATTTTAGAGAGAAGGGAGGGGGGAAGAGAGAGAGAGAGAGAGAGAGAGAGAGAGAGAGAGAGAGAGAGAGAGACATCAATAATGAGAATTATTGATCGGCTTCCTGCACACCCCCTACTGGGGATTGAGCCTGCAATTTAGGCATATGCCCTTGACTGGAATCGGACGTGGGATCCTTCAGTCCGCAGGCCAATGCTCTATTTACTGAGCCAAAGCCACTAGGGCAGTGTCATACTTCTTTATTAGATTTCATATCAGTCAGTGCTCAAAAATCTGAAACACATATGAACACCGGCATCATCGAATGGACAGGGTTGTCAATAATAACAACTCACATATGTTGAGTGTTTACTATGTGTCAGGCATTCTGTTTAAAGTGTTCAAAGGCTTGTATGTCATTTAATCCTCATAGTAACCATATATATGAGTTACCCCATGTTCATTGTAGCATTATTTATGACAGTCAAGACATGGAAACAGCCAAAGTGTTGTTTAATGAGCATTTATTATGATCCAAGTTAGTTAACATATTATTTACTACTTAGAGGACTCCAATGATGTGGTTATTCTTTCAGTTTTACAGAAAAAGAAACCAGAACTGAGACAAAGAACTTTCCTCAAGTTATAGTATGAAAGTGGTGGACTTTCAGTTCTGACTTGTACCTTCTGATATTAAGTCTTGAGTTTTTGTCACTAAAATACTAAATATAATTAGAACTAGGGTGGGTATATGTGTGGAGGGGCTTAGAGTAACATAATTAAACTACTTGAATTTATAAATGAGGGAACTAAGTCTCAGAGACATTAAATGATTATCTAGCAGTCGCACAGTTCATTGACAGCAAAGCCAACTCTGGAACCCAGGACTTAAATTAAAACTTCGTTCTTTTTAAAAAAATATGTACTTTTATTGTTAAAGTATTACAAATAGTGGTATATATATCTCCTTTTATTAATTTTCCCTATTGACCTCCCCCCGGCCTTCCCCACCTCCCAGCACATGCCCTCACCTGTTCCCGCCCCCCCAAAAGTCCTGTATCCATTGGCTATGCTTACATACACCCACACAAGACTTTCGGTTGATCTCTTACAGGAATACCCTGCCGTCCACCCACCCCCCACAACCTCCCCTGCTTCCCCACTGCAGTATAACAGTCTGTTCATTGCTTCTTTGCCTCTGTATCCGTCCTCCCTCCACCCCCAAAGCTTTGTTCTTGTTCTTCTCTAGAATACTGCCTGTTTAAGTGTAAAGTATCTGGTCATTTCCTTTGTATTTCATTCTACCATACATAATGAATCTTATATTCTTGAGCTAGAGATATATATTCTTCTATAGCTCCATTATAACGTGAGCTAAACAAAAAATTTGGACTTTTATTTTTATATGTATACAAGCCCCCAGCAATGGGCTTTTTTTAGTTGTCCAGTAAAAATAAGAACTGCGTGGAGTTGTGTAGTACACTACTTAAAGCATGGGTACTTCACAAAGACGGTTGGAGATTGGCTATCTCAGATCCTCTCCCTGTCCTCAGATGTCAGTCTGCACTGTGAAATATAAACTTTAGAGAAGTTACAGTTGTTGGGGCTCTCCAGAGGCCTGTTTTTGACTCTCAGTTCTGAGTCTAAGAGTGTTAGAGTGTTTTTCTTCTGAGTAGCTTTCCTAGAGCCCCCTTCATATCTCTGTTCCTCAGGCTGTAGATGAAGGGGTTCAGCATGGGGGTGACCACTGTGTACATCACTGAGAAGACTCTGTTCTTTCCACCTGAGGTGGATGATGGAGGACATAAATAGACCCCAATAGCTGTACTATAAAACAGAGAGACCATAGACAGATGGGAGGTGCAGTTGGAGAAGGCCTTTTGCTTACCCTTTGGGGAATCAATTCTTAGAATAGCCAATGCAATGTAAAAATAAGATGTAAGGATGCAGACAAAGGGTCCAATTAATAATATTCCTGCTACAAAGATGAGCATCATGCTATTGACGTAAGTACTGGAGCAGGCTAGCTTCAGGAGGGGGACCAGATCACAGAAGAAGTGGGGGATGACATTGGGACCACAGAAAGAAAGCCTGGTCACTAGGAGGGTATGCACTAGGGCATGCAAGATAGTGACCACCCATGACCCAGCCACCAAAAGGACACAGCATTGGGAGTTCATGGTCATGGCATAATGTAGGGGGTGGCTGATGGCCACATAGCGATCAAATGCCATCACAGCCAGGAGAAAGTTGTCTAGATCTGCAAAAAGGCCAAAGAAATAGAGTTGTGTAAGACACTCACCATAAGAAATTAGCTTATTTCCGGAGCCAATATTACCTAGCATATTGGGAACTATTGTAGAGATAAAACCAATGTCAGAGAAGGACAAGTTGGCCAGGAAGATGTACATGGGGGTGTGGAGGTGCACGTCAGAGCTGATGGCCAGGATGATGAGCAGGTTGCCCAGCACAGTGACCAGGTACATGCCCAGGAAGAGCCCAAACAGGAGAGGCTGCTGCTGCGGCTGCTCAGAGAGGCCCATGAGAAGAAACTCATAGATGCTGGTCTGGTTTCTTCTTTCCATGTCTGGAATTCTGTCTGAAATAAATTGTATTAAGTATAAGTAGCAAAAAGTAAAAATTTTTGAGCACTTACAAAAGTTCTGTGTGTTAGACAATTCTGTTTGGGAGAGCTTGAATTTATCACTATGCACATTAGGAAAGACCATTTGGATCAGATGATTTGTAAAGTTATAGATTGGTGTCAGCACTTGACCAGATATCCAAGGCTCCTTCCAAGGATTTCAGCTGTCCCCATGAAACATGGCAGGGAGTATGGAAGGTGCTCTGGACAACACGTATCCTATCAGCACACTGAATAATTATAACTTCCCTGAATAATTATGTCATTAAGTAAATGACATTTTGCTTAATTAGAATTAATTAAAATAACTGTTCATATATAATTGTAAGTAAAATAACCGTATAATTTATTTTAAATACTTTTTAAAAAGGTGACATTTCAGAACAGCATATATATTTATAATTTCATCTTTGTAAAAGTAAAACATAAATGTTGGTATATGAGTAAGGACACTGAAACACTGTATAGAGGTCAATAGTATTTTCTTCTGAGAAGTGAGTATGTGTCAGAAGGTTGTGGGTGCCACCTTCTGCATTATTCAGTTTTACCAGAACGTGGGTGCCACCTTCTGCATTATTCAGTTTTACCAGAATGTATTATCTTTGTAATGAAAAAATTCTTTTAAAAGCATGAAGGATGTGATTGATTCATTGAATTAATCTAAGTGACCATCAGGAGGCTTGGAGATTGGGGGAGTTCTGTCAAGTTGACCAGGGTGTTCTCTCTGAAAGGCAACTCTGACAAGTGAGTAGAACAAAGAATCAAATGCCTCTGACCCTGTGTGAAGGAAAGAACAAGTGAGGGAGCAGGAATTTGTCATCATAGCCTAATCCATGCACTCCCTTTCAAATCTCCCCAATTTTTCTGAAGAAAAGGCTGTAGGAAGTCCATAAAATATGGCTCATTTCCTCTGACAAGGCTGGGCACTTGATCAAGAAAAGTAAAAACTGGAATAAATGTTCATTTATTTCCAATTTTCACTGTAAACCTCTTCATCTCTATTTAAAAACCTAATAGACAGTATATTCCTGATTCTGGTTCCTTTGCTCTCACAGGGCTTTCTTACATTTAGATACTAGATTGATAAATTGCAAAGCTATATAAAGGTGTCAAATCCTTAGTTCATCCCCCAAACTACCTGTTGGTTTCCAGCCCCATTCAGAGAAGAGGATGTTTTGATCTGAAACTCAGATATCTTTATTTTCCATAGCAACCATATTGTGGATACATCAGGAATCTCATAACTAATCTCATAGCTAAATATTGGATTTTAGGTTTGATCAATCTACATCCATTGCTCTGAGTTAATGAAAAAGAGCAATAATAATAACACTTGCTGAGCACTAGCCATGTGCTGGCCACTAGATTCTCTTAAGTGATAACTCTGCGCAGAGATGCTGTGATTATCTTTATTAAGAAACTGAGAATTAAGTTATTACAAGGGGTTAAGAAACTTGCAAAAAGCTACACATTTAGGAATCAAAAGCCTAAGTTCTCTGATCTGCTACGCTGCTTTTCAGTGTTCACCAAACCACATTCTAATTCTAGCTCAGCTTCCTGCATATCCTATATAATAAAGAGTTGATATGCTAATTAGACCGGATGGTGGAACAATCTTCTGGAATGACCTTCAAGAATGACCAGTGGGTCATTTATGCATCAGGCCTCTAGTGTTCCATAAGGAGAAAATGCACCATCAGCAAATTCTTTCATCCCAACTTTATCGAGTTATAGCTGAAAAATAAAAATTGCATATATTTAAGGGGTACAATGTGATGTTTTAATATGTTTAATGTATAACTATAGATACATTGTGAAATGATAACCACAATCAAGTTAATTAACATATCAATCACCTTCGAGAATTGAAATATTCATTCAATTGGGCAGTTCCAGTTCATGGGAAATGAGGATACTTCATAATAATATTGGCTTATGCATCAATCTTATGTGAGTGTGAATTGATGTAAATCAGTCCACTTCTGTCCAATGTTTGGATAAGATTCAGTTTTTATACTTGTAAAGCTTTAGGCCTCAAATCATGATTTTTACATGAGAGGCCCAGACTCTTTCTTTTCTAGTGTCTTTCTCTCTGTCCCCAAATGCAACTGGAACTAGACTTAGAAGCTTAGCACATAGCAGGAAATACAGTAATATATTCTTTTTATATGCATCCAGCTGTATCACCTTTATAGTAAAAATTGGAAATAAATGAACATTTATTCCAGTTTTTACTTTTCTTCAGGAATCAAACTGTGATCAGGAGATCAGAAGAACCTTCAGGAATATCATTATTCACTAAAACATATCATCCATTATAAACTGTTACACTGATTCCAAATGAAAATGTACAAAATGAATTAATCTGTTTCTTCTGCTATTCAGGGCATATAAACTAATAAAATGTAAAACAATTAACTTTTGGAAAAGCAATATGTCTTTAGGGTTCAATTTGATTATTTTGACACCCTGGCTAAGGGTCCAACCTGGAGGAGTGTATCACAATCACATGGGGAGCATTTCCTGTGCTCCCCCTCAAAATGGAACTGTCACAGTATCTATATACTTAAAACCTCTGCCTTAGACTCATTTATGTGCTTCCTAGGAGAATATTTAGGTTGCTTAGAGTAAAGAAGAAAAATTTTGATTCACCTATATCCAACTTACTAATATGCATTGAATAATTCATTTAGCTCCTCTGAACCGTAGTTTCCCTCTCTATGAAGAGGGATAACTGAGTTTGTGTCATAGGCTGTTGTGAGGTTCCTTATTGCCTCAGATCAGGAAAATGTCAGTGCTATTTCTTATCATGACATAATCTGCCCGTCACAATTCCTTCTCTGTCTGTCTGTTCAATGACACTTCCCCCACATGCCATGCCACTCCGCATTCTTGCCCATCAATCACTCACAGCCCTCAAACAACTCATCATGTTTTTCCTGCATGCCTTTGCTGCTCAGCTTTCCACCTCCCTGAATGTCTCCTCCTCTTCTCCACCTGGCAAGAGCTCAGGCAGGTGTTAACACCTGGAGACTTGGGGTTCATTGCTTTATTTTCTGTGCTTCCCAGTCCTGTATATGGGTCTCTGGTAGAACACTTGACATATTGCCTTATAATTACCTATCTCCATTAGACTGTGTGGTCCTCAGTGCCAGGGACTCATTTTTATTCATCTTGTTGCTTCTTAGTATGTATTTGGTAATTTTCTGTTGAATAAATCAATGAATGGGTAGACAGTAAAATGACATTTTAAGCTACAGTGAAACTGTATGGTGTTATTGTTTAGCTACCAGTATTGCCTTTTACTTCCAGAGATAGTTAATAAAACAGACGACTCTTAAAGGTCTTCAGTTGCTTAGCATATGTTCTGGTACATAGAAGGTGTTCAAAATTGTGAAAATGAAAAAGTGTCCTAGCTGGTGTGGCTCAGTGGTTCAATGTTGACCCATAAACGTTCTTCTGATCTCCTGATCACGGTTTGATTCCTGGTCAAGGGCACATGCCCATTTTTTGGCCTCTATTCCCAGAAGGGGCGTGCAAGGGGCAGCTGATCATTTATTCTCTCTCAGTATTGATGTTTCTTTCTCTATATCCCTCTCCCATCCTCTCTCTGAAATAAATAAAAACATGTTTTAAAAATGTATTGTGGTTGTTGAATTAGTAATCAATTGTGTATTTTCACAAGTACTGAATTTATGGTTTGTTTTTATGTCTTATATTTGAACTAAAAATTGTTTTGTTTTAATTTAAAAAGATGCACAAGAAATTAATGCTTGGAATTCAGATTTAATGTGAGCATATCTTCGTGTGCCCCTTCCCAGTGCTGAGAAATGTTCACCAATTTTCTTGCTTTTATATATTTGAAAACAGCCAACATGATCTGATACGCTTCATTCACATGTCAAGCCCCTCTTAGGGGTATATGGAATTTAGGAAATGGTGGTTTCAGGGAACAAAGGGTTAAATTAATAATCTGGGACAATAGTCCTTTGGATCAAAGTTACCTAACCACCCCACCCTTTAGGAACTTAAAGATATTAAGCCATCTAATACAACTGTCTTATTTTATGAACAAGTAAACAGACCTCAAAGAGCTGCCGCAATCTGTTCAAGTTCAACACTATACCTGTTAACAAAAGCAGGATTCCTGAAACAATTTACCGTGGACCATTCTGCTTCTCTTGACATATGGCCAATGATTTACCAGCAATCCTGAGTTGGGCCAAGAAGAGCTGCTTATTTCTTGATGTTAAGGTAGATGTTTGATTATTCTGTTATCAGGACTGAAGAAGTCATATTTGATGACCAAATGGAAAGATATCATCTTCCCCTATGTTTAAGGCAGAAGGGACCCCTGGCATATGGAAGCCTGATCTATTCTACAGAAGAAAAAATGAGAGAAGGGCATCCTAGATCCCGAGTCACCTAGCCTGACTAGGATCCCAAGAAAACATGCAGCTTCTAGCACAATCCCCAGAGCTCTCTGAGGGAAGTTTCAGAGACATCTGGGAATACCAGTCTCTAAAGTATCCATTGTGGGGAAAATGTGTCCCACAATCCTCACACTCTAAATGACTGCTCTGTGACTTTATGAGGTTTGCTTATCCTCTCTGGACTTTGTCTTTTTCAAGTAAATAAACCAGAAAACAAAACATTCTCTCACAATAGAAATCTTAGAATTAAAATATATATAGATTTTTGTCATTCTGGAGCATATAGAGTGTTACCTTGTGATTTTAATGAACACTTTCCCAATTCCTAATGATGTTGAGCACATTTTCACGTACCTATTGGTTATTCCTATACATTCTTTATAGAAAGAGTCTATCCATTTTTATTCTTTTAAAAATATGTTTTCATTGATTTCAGAGAGGAAGGGAGAAGAAGAAAGAGATAGAAACATCAATGATGAGAGAGAATCATTGATTGGCTGCCTCCTGCCCACCCCTTACTGGGGATTGAGTGTATAACCGGGGCATGTGCCCTGACTGGGAATAGAACCATGACCTCCTGGTTCATAGGTTGACACTCAACCACTGAGCCACACCAGCGGGGCTATTTTTATTTTATTTTTTTAAACCCACACCTGAGAATATTTTTACCATTGATTTTCAGACAGTGAAATGGGGGAGAAAGGCAGAGAGAGAGAGATAGAGAGAAAGAGAGAGAGAGGGAAACATCAACATGAGAGAGACACATTGGTTGGTTGCCTCCTGTAAACACCCCAACTGGGGCGGGGGATCAAATCCACAACTGAAATATGTGCCCTTGACCAGGAATCAAATCCAAGACCCTTTGGTCTGTGGGCAAATACTCTAACCACTGAGAAAAACTGGCCATGGCAGACTGATTGTCTTTTGTTAATGTTTTGTAGGAATTTTAATTCTGATTTAATGGATATACTCTCTCATTTATTTTTTAGTTTAAGTATTTAATAAACCAAAAATTTTATCAAGATATTTGACTATTTTCCATTTCCATGTATCTTATATTATTTCCTAAAAATTCTTATCTTTTTATTTAAGTGTTTCTTCCATGAATCTCTTTGTGTGTCAAACCTTTTGAGTCTTTATATATCTAAGAATATTTTTAATATGTCTGTATTTGAGTGGCAGCTTGCTGGATATAAAATTATGGATTCAAAGTTATATCCTTCTTACACATTAACAAATTTCAGTGTCATTTTACATTCAGTGTACCTATTAAGAAGTTTGATGTGCCCGGCAGGCCGGCATAAGTCAATGGTTGAGCATCGACCTATGAACCAGGAGGTCACGGTTTGATTCATGGTCAGGACACATGCCCAGGATGTGGACTTGATCCTCAGTGTGGGGCGTGCAGGAGGCAGCCAATCAATGATTCTTTCTCATCATTGATGTTTCTATTTTTTTATCCCTTTCCCTTCCTCTCTGAAACCAATATTAAAAAAACTAACAAAAAAAGAAGTCTGATATGAATATGACTACTGTTCTTTTCTAGGCAAACTTCCCTTTCTGTCAGATATTTGACAGCAAGGAATTCCAAATTCTTTACCTCAAAGAGGACAACCCGGAATGAGAAATTGTTGTGATTGGCTGGACCAAATCACAGTGGCTAATTGCTGATGATGTGTAATTTGGGCCAGCCATTTCCTGGGGCCTCTTCCAATGCCAAAATGACTGCCTGGGGTTTGGCCAATTGCACTGACCCTTATATTCCATTCTTGATTGGGGATATTCAGTTGAAGGATTAAAAAGTAGCAGCCCTCCAAAGAGCTTACCTAAGTAAAGGGAGTTGGGAAGACTTAGAATTTGCTGGTGCTCAGGGGAATAACTTCCAGGTCTAAGTGTCAGTGATAGTCAGGACTGCTAGTGCTTCCTGTCCATTGGGATGCTCAGCAATGTGATATATCCATTGTATCAGACCACTTTTCTCAACAATTGGTGCCCTCTTCTCAAGTTTTCCATTTGGGGAGACATATGCACTAATGACTGCAGCAGCAGCATGGGCTAATTTTCATGCCACGAATACCCAGTAGAGCCGAGGAAAGATTGGAGATGAGCCTGGGAATGTTGGGGTAGATGGACATTGCACACCATTTCCATAATCCCAATGGATCCTGTTATTACGTAAGAATCTGAGGGGATTCATTTGAGGATCACGAGATACGCAAGCCAATAGGCACATCTTGGTAGAAGTTAAAGGTAATTCTGAGCCAGAATTATAAAGATGAGGTCCAGATTCTTTCCTTTCTGGTGTCTCTATCTCCTCTGTCTCCAAACGCAACTGGATCCAGACTTAGGAGCTTAGCAAATAGCAGGAAATATAGGGAGAGCCAGTTAGCACACCTTTTTCATCTGCTAATTACATAAAATCTTTAATAAATTTGGAATTTTCAGTCAAGTCACATCTTGGATCTGTTTCAGTTTCTTACAATGTATTGTTTTTTGAGTCGTTATAGGACATACTTTAAGGGGGATGGTCTTCTCTATCTAGTTTATGGTGATAAGATTTCTCTTCTAGGCATTCCCAATCCACATCACTAGGATTTGGGGAATCCTCCATCATTGCTACCTTATTGGCTTTACAGACCCAGGACATATTCTGATAGCAGGATAGCCTTTTAGCATTTAAGAGGACTCACAGTCACTCCTAGTCCTTTTATAATAAGCCGGCAGGGTCACGATGTCCTCTGTCCCCTCAGGAGGAGCCAGGATAAGAAGCCATCAGGGCCACTTTCCATAATTGTTTGTGTCACAAGGCAACCGTGGTTCCTCTCCCCACCCAATATTCCTCAGAGTCAGGGTCTTTGACTTAATTCCTCCCCACCCCACCCCAACATCCTCTCACAGAGCAGCAATAGACCTCTTCCCCTAGACCAATTCTCAACCTAGCTTTCTGCCCCACATTCTATTCCAGCTCATAACTGTCTTCCTTTCCCTCATGGGTTTCTCCTAGATTATTTTGTTTCCCTTAGTTTCTCAAGGACTGTTTTGGGGGTAGGAACCAGCAGCCTAAGCTAATGACCCTTTTAGCAACATCCTGAAATCCAGAGGCTCAGAGAAGTCAACCCCCTCTTCCTCAAGGTAGCGGGGCCAGAAAACCTTTTGGCCAGGTTTGGAGTCAAAGTTTGCTATGTTCTACCTCCTGTCCTGATCTCCTTCTGCCCTAGTTTCCAGCTTTCCAAGGAGATACCCCAGAGCAACCACTACCCTGAGATCAAAGACACTCTCATCCCTGGGTACAAAACTGATCAAATGCAAGCCGGTCCCCCTTCTCCCTCTCCCCCACCCCGCAGTATGCTCCTCTCATGCTCCTTGGTGAGCCTGGCCTAGGGAGCCAGAGTATGAGGCTAGAGCAATTACTTAATGTTTGTCTGTGAGGATCAGCCAGGGGAATCATACTCCAGAGGCCCTGAACCTAGAAATACTCCTGTGACAAAGTGCATAAAGGAACACCCATCACTGCAGTCAGGGTTGCTGCTTTCCAGCTGGCTCAATGAAACCAGCCTCACTGGCTCCTTTCAACCTTCCCAACTGCTTTAGGCTAAGAAGAGCCCTGCTTGCCTGAAGCATGGTCCTCTGACCAGCGGGAGAACCCAGGAACAGGGTGGGCTCCTTTGGGGTGCATGCTGTTTGGGCCAGAATAATATGGTGAGTGCTGCAAGAAAGGGGCAGGCAGGGTTGTGTTTTCCCTCAGAAACACACAAAGATCGCAGTCATCATCTCCGTGCACTGTCCCAGACATCCTGAGGTGAGCTGTGGGAACCGAGTCACTTAGGTGTGCCTCCTGCAGAGGAAGAGGTTCAGCTCAGAGGTGACCGTGATGCAGGGTGTTTAAGGACGTGGGAAATGCTATATTTTCTCTTTGTGACTTAATATCATTGAGCCTTGTGTAACTATCTGTGATGTCAGATAACAGAAGCATGCACTACACAGAGCATTTGGTTAGATGCTGCAATGTATAGTGCTTTTCGTTCAGCAAATGGCAGCTCTTCATGCCTATGTACTATATAGCATGCATGGAAGTAACCTGGAACTCACATCCCCAACTAGTACCTACCACTTTGTTTTTGTGTTTTAATCTCTCTGCTTACTTGCTTTCTCTTACCAGCTAAACTGAAGAATAGGGAAGAATTAAGGAAGATCCAGGAGGGATGGTCTAGGGACCTTTATAGTCTAATCTACTGAGGACCACAAGTGTTACTTTTTGTGCAAGTTTCCTGTATCTCTTTTCTCTTTCTAGAAAGAATGTTGGCATGGACAGAATGAACCAGTCCAGTGTCACTGAATTCTTCCTCTTGGGTCTCTCTGAGAGCCCAGCGCAGCAGCCTCTCTTATTTGGCATCTTCCTGGGCATGTACCTGGTCACTGTTTTGGGGAACCTGCTCATCATCCTGGCCATCAGCTTTGACCCTCACCTTCACACCCCCATGTACTTCTTCCTGGCCAACCTCTCATTTGCTGACGCCTGCTTTTCTTCTACCACAATCCCCAAAATGCTGGTGAACATCCAGACACATAATCATGCCATATCATACCAGGGTTGCTTGGCCCAGATGCAGTTTTTCATGACATTTGGGGCACTGGACGACTTCCTCTTGGGGGTGATGGCTTATGATCGCTATGTGGCCATCTGCAAGCCGCTGTACTACTCTACACTCATGAGTCCTCTTGTGTGCGTGCTTTTTCTCATAGCATGCTGGGTTCTCACCCTCCTTGCTGCCCTCTTACACATCCTGCTCATGGCTAGGCTTTCTTTCTGTGCAGGCAACACCATCCATCACTTCTTCTGTGACGTGGTCCCTCTGCTGCAGCTCTCTTGCTCAGACACCAGCACCAATCAGATAGCCTTGTTCACTGTGGCCTCCATGATACTTACTGGTCCTCTCTTCCTAATTATCCTGTCATATGCACACATCATCTTCTCTATCCTTAGGGTCCCATCTGCCTCTGGCAGGCAGAAGGCCTTCTCCACTTGTGGGTCACACCTCACTGTGGTCTTCTTGTTCTATGGTACAGCAATCGGGGTCTATCTGTGCCCCCCTTCATCACACTCAGGGCGCAAGGACAAGGTTGCAGCTGTATTTTACACAGTAGTGACACCCATGCTTAACCCCTTCATTTACAGCCTCAGGAACAATGACATGAAGACGGCACTGAGAAGGCTTTTTGGAATTCACCACACTCTTCCCAGGAACTCCAATCTTGTACCCGTATTTTGATATTACACTCTGAAGAAACCCCATATTTGTGAAGAAATATGATCCTCTAACACATTTACTCAGCTTTTAGAGAAAAGTCATCTAGAAATCATTCTCTTAAACCTTCCAAATCCTACAATGTATGTAGTCAGCATATTTCATAAAGGATATATGCTATGATAAATGTTGTAAGTATTTCCTTGGTTTGAATGGTGATCTCAGCTAAACGGGATAAAGGTCAATTAAAACTTCATTTATTTACTGTCCTAATTAAAGTGTGAATTTTTAAACATGCAACTCAACATTTATTAATCTCATTTGCCAGATACTGTGTCAGGCAGAGGGGATACTGAATCCACCTCCCCATGTGCTATGTAGTTGTACTTATAGTTCCAGTAATGACATTATATGTCCAATTGTGATGATTTCTCCATACAGCTTAATATTTACTTTGTTCCACTTTATTATCTCTCTAAATGTATTATGCCATTTACTATTAGTTTCCTGATTATAATAATCTTGGATATGGTACTATGATGATCAAATTTTACAGATGGGGAAACTATGCTATAAGTGGGAAGAGAAGGTAGAAATTTGTTTTTTTTTTTTTTGTCTGACTCTGGAGTCCACACTCACATGCTTGAGTATCCTGCTGCTCAATGCTAATGTTTGTACTAAGAGAAATATTCTTATTAAAGCTAGTATGTATATGTTGATGCCTACCATGTACATAGTAGTATCATAGGCCAGGTACTATGCTATACACTACTGATAAAATGTTCAAATAAATAAGATAGTGTTCATATTTATACATGGTAAAAACATGTTCTGTTTATTGTTAATCAAATCAGGTATTGATAGTTTCCATAATAAGTGTTGGGGTACAAAAGGAAGAAAAAAATGTGTCAGGTACAGTTTTACCCATGAGTTGACATTTTATTGAGGTTTAATGTGTGAGCTCATTTGAATTGATGAAGATTCCTAGGGACAGACTAGTTACAGAGGGTCATGCTTGTTCTTGGATCCATTACAATCCAACTTTGGAAATGTTTGCAGTGGTTATCTCTCTGAAGGTGGGCCTTGCCTTTCTTTACCAATTCAGTTTCCAGAACGTCTCTTGGTCAATTCTGTTCTTTGTGGCTCTCTCTTCCTGTTGTCAATGCTTTTGAATTTTGGCTGCAGATTAGTATTTCCTAGAGCTTCAGAACCTCTAGAGAAGGGATCCTAGTTTCTTTCATAAACACAAAATGATAAAACTGGTAACTAGTGCAATAAGGTTTGAGAACACTGTTGTGGCATTTTCTTCCTGGCAGCAAAAAGACAGATGAAATAAGATATGAAAATAACCTGGTAAATGGTTTACCTTAGTAACAATTAGTAAGATAAAAATCGCTGGGGTTGGGGTGAGCGTGGGAATGGAGCACGAGAAGTTCCTAAATACTTAATCCTGGTTTAATTCTTTTATACCTAGTTCAGTTTTTAATTCTTTGTCTGCTGTAATTCTCTCTCTCTCCAGAAAAATCCTTGGCATTTGCTATACACTTTCTACCTCTGAATAACACTTATTTCACTATTATGCATTATTTTAAAGTAGAGGCCTAGTACATGAATTCGTGCACCAGTGGGTGTTCCTTGGCCTGGGCCTATGGGATTGGGCTGAAACTGGCTCTCCAACACCCCTGAAGGATCCCGGATTGCGAGAGGATGCAGGCCAGGCTGAGGGACCCCACTGGTGCACAGTTGGGGCTGGGGAGGGACCATAGGAGGGCTCCAGGGCATATCCAGCTAGTTTTGCTCAGTCCTCATCAGCCAGGACCTAGCAGCAAGCTAACCTACCAGTTGGAGTGTCTGTCCTCTGGTGGTCATTGCACATCATAGCAAGCAGTTGAGTGGCCTTAGCATATCATTAGCATATTATGCTTAAACTAGAGGCCCATTGTACAAAATTCGTGCATGGGTGTGTGTGTCCCTTAGCCCAGCCTGCACCCTCTCCAATCTGGGACCCTCTCATAATCCAGGACTGCTAGCTCCCAACTGCTTGTCTGCCTGCCTTTCTGATTGCCCCTAACTGCTTCTGCCTGCCAGCCTGATTACCCTCTAACCACTCCCCTGCCAGCCTAATTCATGCCTAACTGCTCCCCTGCCAGCCTGTTTGCTCCTAACTGCCCTCCCCTGCAAGCCTGGTTCCCCCGAACTGCCCTCCTCTGCAGGCCTAGTCCCTTCCAACTGCCCTCCCCTGCAGGCCGTCTTGTGGTGGCCATCTTGTGTTGTTGGTATCACTGGGAGGAATTGACCTCCAGGCCAATTGGCTGTGAGGATTAGTTGGGTCTATGCTGGGAGAACTTCTGTGCTTGAGTCAGCCTTATCAGACAAGACTTGTAAAACTGCAAAAGCCCCTGTGCTCTGCTTGGATGGGGTGGAGTCTCAGGGCTGATCAGACAGCCTTGGCTTCCCGTCAGCTCTGCCATATGAGGCCCCTGGGTCTCAGTGTTCATTAGTAATCACTGCAGCCCTCTCTGCGCCTGCTTGCATGTGCACCTCCAGACCTCTGCCTTTTGCGGTTCCCCTGCATTTCTGTGCACTGCTTCCTTTTCCCGACAGTCCAGACTCCTCCTGTATGAGTCTGGGGTCCCAGGTTCTCACTCCTGGGGTTCAGTGCAGTTGGGAGTTTCCGTCTCCCTCCCGCTAGAGAAAGCCAGCCAGGCACTCAGCTGCCTGTACTTTCCGCTCGCGTGTCTCTGTACCTCAGCATTTTGTAGCTCCTTTGAGTCTCCGTGAGCCCCTCTATTTCCTTCTAGTTGTAGAATTTCCACTAAGCCAGCTTTTGTGTTGTTGTTTTTTTGTAAGGTTATTTTTCTTGAGGACTCATCTTATAGACTTTGTTGGCACTTACTTACCTGACTTAACTTCCTTTTTGCTTACAATAACAATGATGGTTTCTTTTACCCTACCTATAACCTTGATTAATAAAATATACAATAAAATGTAGATTTAATCCTGGAATAATTATGACACCAGCTCCCTTATACTCATGTGTATAGACAGAATACTCCTTTAGTCCCAAATGAAATCACAACTAATTTCTAATGCAAAAGGGAGAATTACTTTTATTTTTAAGTACTTAATTTTCTCCAATAAGCCCTCTGTCTTTCTCCCTTGTAGCAGAGTACATAACATCATCTAGTATCTTTTTGTTGACAGCATGGAATTTCTTAGCGATTCTCTCATAAAGAAGAGAAAGATTGATTTCCATCCTCAGAACAAATTCCAGATAACCAAAGTATAGGTATTGGCTAAAATAAGTTGATATACAATTAAAAATATATTTAAATGTATGATTATAAAAATAATATCTTATTGTGAAAAATATAAGTTAAAAATTGTTGTTGAGGAAAAAACAGTGGTCATGTATAATTCCATCATCTTGGGATAGCTACTCTTAATATTTTTTCAAGTTTTATTAGCTAAAATTATTTATGAACCTTTTCATTTTGATGGTATAATGTGAGTAGAATGTCTTTTGCTATACTTTGAATAATTACAATGGATGCATAAAACAGTATACAGATGACATTTTACTGAATTGTACACTTGAAGTCTGTATGGTGATCCAATGTCACCCCCAAGAAATTCAGTTAAAAAAAGAAGATTAAAAAATAAAAGTTGACTGTTTCGAACTGAATCAATAATCTAGTTATATAAATATTTATCAAAAAGAAACAAGAGGAAGTAAATTGTACATCAATTCTTTTTATAAAAAGTAAGAGTAATGTTACCTGCAACATTTAAGAAGGATACAAACAGATCAGTTGAAATGTCAATGATTACTAACTTCCAGAAGTATTTGTAAACTTGTGAGCACATTGCACATACTATTCAAAAATGTAGTAGCAAACTTTGTTCTAAACCCAGTGAGATCACTGGGGAAGGTCAGGAGACAACCCTGACACGGTGAGGGGAAATGCCCAAGTAAACTGCATACTTCCAAAACAACTTTTAAAAGTTCTGTGTACCTATTGAATCAATATTGCACCTACTAGTTTGCTTTGAGTTGGGCTATCTGTAACCAGGGAAAGCCAACCTAGTAGGGCAGGTGGTGATAAAACACTTTCCAACAGGCACATAGACTTTACATTTTTTGAGAAAAATCCATTCAGAGCAATGTCACCAGCCCACGGCTAAACATGTGAATGACAGTGTTACCCCTTTGGAGGATGGGCATGACAGGGGTTAGCAGATGATCAGGTATCCAAACAACTGGAATGTAAGAAAAGAAACTGAGCCAAGTAATCATGGGTTTGTGCAGGCCAACCAAAGCATACTTCTCTAGACTAGCAAGAAAGTCTCCAACCCTATTCAAGTTTTGTTTTGGCTCTGGACTGGTTGAAACTAAGCCTGCAGACAAAAGGACTCCATGCCTGCAGCTTAGAATGCAAAAACATTCTTTGTTTTTCCACAAAATAAGCTGGGGTGCTAAAAAGCAGTTTTCTCAGCTCAAGGTCAGGACAACTCTGAGTGAATATTTGGAAAGAGAGTACAATGCTCTTCTGATATCTTTTCTCAGCTACCCACCTACTGACTCACTCATCCATTGCTCCTTAGTAATTTGGTTATAGCTCACCCAGGGAAGATGTGTTGCTATATCCTAGGACAGCTGATTGCCTTTGAGTTGGAATTATAATTTACATGCCATGCTCCCATGGCCACCTTAATTCAGGAGCTATCTATGCAAGTTCTCCAAAATTCACCTCCGATGCATAGGAAGGGAAAGCTAATATTCATTATTCTTGGTCAGTTGTAATGGTAAGCAAAATTTAGCATTTCACTTATTTGAAATAAAAAACATACCAGATGTTTTTCAATTTACACAGAAGAAATTGAGGCACGGGAAGTTCACTAGATTGCCTGAGGCCACACACACTGATAGATATAGCTTTCCCATATTCTCCTCTTACAGCTACATCTGAGTCTCACAAGTATTTGTGATCCTCTTTATTCTTAAGTACAGCCTGAAGAAAGAGAACCATTTGATCCTTCTTCGCTGGATGACAAAGAAGTTCGATTAGTTGGCCTCATAATGCAAACCCGGGGTCACTAAGCTGCGTAGAATTGATTTTTCAGGGAAATGATAATAAAGAGATAAAATAAGAAAGTCACCAAATTTGGTGGGGCAATAGGAGGCTCTAGACTATGGATGCTTTCATTGTCTTTCTTTTTCCCTGTCTCTGTTGAGCCTGTGTCTTGATTGAAATTCCACACATACTGTCAGAAAGCTTCATAGATTATTGGTCTCACAGTGAACTCCTGAATGAAGATTATTGTGGTCCATAGGAGTGATCAGTGTTACTAAAATCCAGAAGGAGCCTTAAGCCCTTAAGTGGTGCAGGTAAACTCATAACAGTGGGTAATTTTCTGGAGCTATAAAGGGTACAATGCAGTGTCTTTTTCTGGCCTACCATTATCACTACCAAAAACTAAAAATATGAAAAGAACACTGAATGCGAGGTGAGGAAAGGAAAGGTGATTCTTTACAAGTTCCTAATTCTATAACCTTTATATGCCAAAGGAGTCCTATTAGCCAATATCTTATAAGAGTTCATAAAAATAAAAAAATTCTCAGCATCACTCAATTTTCCCTCCCCCCATTCCCTGGAAATGACCATTCAATTCTCCATTTCTATGAATTTAATTATTTTTGATTCCACATATGTGAGATCATATACTTTTGCCTTTTGGAGTCTGACTTATTTCACTTGGCATAATGTACAAAGTTTCAGTTATGCATGAATAATCCTTGAGATCTAATGTATAGCATGATGACTGTGTTACCAATACTGTATTGTACATTTGATATTTGCTAAGAGGGTGGATCTTAAATTAAGTCTTCTCATCACACACACAAAAGTAAATAGTAGGATAACTATGTAGAGATGAGAGGCATATTAACTAGTTTGATTGTGGTGATCATTTTACAATGTATACATATCAAAACAGGTTGTACACTTTAAACATATACAGTGTTTATGTCAATTTTACCTCAGTAAACCTAATTGAAAGTTTATGGAATGAAATAAATAATAAGGGGAAAGTTGCTATTTAATATTCAACACATATATCAAATATTAAACTTTTTCTAATGTTTTTATTTCTAACTATACCTCAAACAGACTAGAGTTTAGACCTTAAATGTCCTTCTACTTGCTGATTATATAGTAATTAGTCTTATATTTATGTGTAAAGTTGGGTAAACATATTGCAATTTGCATCTGGCAGACAAAAAAGAGATGAAAAGATTGGGATGAAAGCTTGATGCCCATAATAACAATAATATGGGTAGGACTCATAACAAATGCTATATTGTAGACTGTGTTGAGGAGCATGGCAAGTCAAATGAGGACTTTTAGACAAGAATGATATCCTCTAACATAAAATTCTTCAGTGCCTTGTCGAGAACTCAAGTGTCCCTTTGTGGATATAGGTACTTGGAAATCAGTAGTGCTTTATAACAAATGTATATTTTATTGTGCATTGTGTGTGAAATAATTATCAGTTAAGATATCAAAATATGCTTGAGTGACATTAGCAAAAATTACAAGTGTCACTGAAATCTCACAAAGCTTCATAAATACAAAAAGCCACTAAATGGATAATTTTTTTCAAAGCTTTGGCTTCATTTGCCTAGAACATATAGTCTGCTGTGATGATGCAAAGTATGATATATAGTATCTGATATATCTGTGTTATATATGAAAGACAAAAGAAACTCTAATAGCTTAGCAAAGAGCCTCTGATATTAGAGATTGGAAAAGAAATGTACTGCAGGCAGAATCAATCTGAAAATACCAACATGAACCAGAGATTTCTCTATTACTAACATAATTTAAGTATTCCCTTGTTTCACTCTCCCCACTCCCAGAGTTCATGTAAGGTCTTATAATTTTGCATCTCATACCTCCATAATTTAATTCTTTACACCAGGCTCTTCAAATCAGAGTTTACAGATCTGCAGCATAAGCATCATCTGGGTGTATCATAAGTGCAAATTTGATACTGAGTTGGACTTCATGGCGGTAGATTTCAGGAACCTGTGTTTTAATAAGTTCTCCAGGAATTCTTGTGCACACTAAATCTTGGGAAGCTTTGCTTTCTTTCTTCATTTGGGAAGATAGGATGTCCATGAAGGATAGTCAGTGCTGGAACTGAAGTGGCGTTTGTAGGAAAGTGATAATGTGTACAGAGAGTATGCACTGTAATGTGATTGTATGTATCTATAACTACAAAGGATGACAGCATGAAACATGCTTTCATTAATTATTGTGTATGGGGGCTAAGCAATATCAACCACCAAGTGCGGGAAAAGGGGGCCCGTGACCAGTCTTGATCTCCTAAGGGGACCTTCATCTCAGAGTTATAACATTTTATATCATTGATGGAGAATAATCCATTTCTTCTTATATAAGTGACAAGTAGTTTGGATTCCTTGCTTTAAAGATGAAAAGAAAACCTGTTTATTTTGCTTAAGATTGTGTAGAAAATAATGTTGCTAAATTCTTTATATTCTTAGGTTAGAGCTTGAGATTATGAACTCAAAATATGAGTTTCCAAAAAAATCTCCTCTAATAACAGATAACCAAACTGTATATTATTATATATCTTATGCCTCCAAGTTGCAGAAATCAGTAATAAAATGGATCTAACACTTGCTAATCAAAAGTTACTAATAAAGGAGAGCATTGTTAATAAGATAATGAAGTTCTGATCAACAAATTTTTACCAAGTACTTCCAATATACCATCATTTATCTTAGGGCTTATGTTTCCAGAAGTCTTAAAATTTTCAGACATACTCAAATGAAAAAAAAATCAGATCTGTGAGATCAACAAAAATGAGTCTGATTAAAAAAAAAGTCACAGATATTACTGTGAGAAAAATGTTACTTTATTAAAAAGTTTCCCAAGGGCCTTTTTCATGTCCTTGTTCCTAAGGCTGTAGATAAAGGGGTTCAACATGGGTGTGACCACCGTGTACATGAGAGCCACAATGATGTCCTTGTCAATGAAATTGCTTAATGTTGGGAAAAGGTACTGCCCAAATATTGCCCCGTAATATAGAGATACCACAGAGAGGTGGGACCCACATGTGGACAATGCTTTACAAATCCCCTTGGTTGAAGGGACCCTCAGGATGGTGGCCCCAATGTACCCATAAGATACCAGGATACATATAAATGGCAGGGTAATGACCACCATCCCTACTGTGAACATGATCAACTCATTGAGAAAGATGCCTGAGCAGGACAGCTTGAGTAGGGCCCCAAGGTCACAGAAGAAATGGAGAATGGTGTTAGCACAGAAGGATAACTGAGTCAGGAGGACAGTGTGGGAAAGGGAGCTGGCACAGGACAGGATCCAGGACACAGCCACTAGTAAAACACACAGCTCTTTCCTCATGATGATGGTGTACTGAAGAGGGTGACAAATGGCAACATATCGGTCATATGCCATTGATGTAATAAGGAAGCTGTCCAGATCAGTAAAAAATATGAAGAAATACATCTGTGAAATACACTCTGCATAGGGGATGGATTTGTACTTAGTGTGCATGTCCTTGAGCATCTTAGGGACAGTGACTGATGAAAAGGAGATGTCAGTGAAGGCCAGGTTGCTGAGAAAGAAGTACATGGGCGTGTGCAGGCGAGAGTCCAGCCTGATGAGCAGGATGATGAGCAGGTTGCCCAGCACCGTGGTCAGGTACATGCCCAGGAACAGGGTGAAGAACACGCCCTGCTGGCCTGGTGGAATGGGGAGCCCCTGGAGGAGGAACTGGGACACGCTGCTCTGGTTCTCTCTTCTCATGGTCCTCCTCATCTGCTGGGAATGAAGAATTGTTGAGAATATTAAAACCAGTCTTTATTGTTGAAAGTATTACATATGCCCCTCTTTCCTCCCCCATTGACCCTTTCTAGCTCACTCTGCCCCCCACCCCAGGCTTCACCACCCCATTTATTGTCTGTGTCCATGGGTCATGCATATATATGGTTAAGAATATTAATGACTCTGTAGTATTGATTTTTAGCCGTCATATGAAAAATATGTATGTTTTGTTTCAGAAACTGGGAAACTTAACCTGTGTTTTATATATTCTCTATATGTTGGCACATAAAGGAATTAGAAAAATTGTCAATGAGGTATGTTAATGTGAGCCAGCTTTTCTTAGTTCACTGACAAAACAGAATTTGTGCATCTGTGGCATTAGGAACCTGACTATAGATTCTGATGTCTCAGCCATGTTATTGCCCCAAGGATACTTTGTGGTGAGTGCTCCAAACCAGTGATCGGCAAACTGTGGCTCACAAGCCACATGCAGCTCAAGAGCCACGGTTTGCCGCTCTGCTGACTAATGAGTTTGCAGACCACTGCCATATACTACTACCCTTTACCTCTTTGCACACAATATGCCGCAATTGCCTAATCCTCACAGCTTCCAACTACATGGTAACATTTAGTCTAGTCCAAACCATCAACCATGGCATGGCAAGTTTTAGAAGTTTTGACTTCAGTACCCATTTTTAAATTTCCACTGAGAGGCAAAATTTTAAATAAAAGGTTACAAAAAATAGTACTGTGTTCCTTAAAGAAAAATCGGTAATATACATATATATTTTTTTTTTTCTTTTTTTTTTT
>JAAGEH010000396.1:99543-115622 GCA_011751065.1 Lasiurus cinereus
CTCCCAGGCATACCCCAACCCCCCAGTGTCTATGTTCATTGGTTATGATTATATGCATAGATACAAGCCCTTTGATTGATCTCTTATTTACCTCACCTAACTTTAATCATCCTGCTGTAATTTCACAGTCTGTTTGAAGCTTTACTGTCTCTGTATCTATCCTTTTGTTCATCAGTTTGTAATGTTCTTTATTATCCTCCAATGAGTGCGATCATGTGATGCTTCTCCTTCATTGACTGGCTTATTTCACTAAGCATAAGGCTCTCCAGTTCCAACCAGGTTGCTGCAAATGGTAAGAATTCCTTCTTTTTAATGGCAGCATAGAATTCCATTGTGTAGATGTACCACAGTTTTCTGATCCACTCATCTGCTGACGGGCACCTAGGCTGTTTCCAAATTGTGGCTATTGTAAATTGTGCGGCTATGAACATAGGGGTGCATAAATCCTTTCTGATTGGTGTTAATATACATATATTTTTATTCATTTCAATTCTTAAAGTATTCCTTAGAAACTCTGGCTTATGTTAATTCATTCTCCCTCGCAGTTTGAAAGTGTTAAGAGGCCTGCCTTAAGCGCCTGGCTTACCCACCTAAACAGTTTCAGAATGCTTAAATTCTGGGCTGTCCAGACCTGGTTTTCTATGTTAGGATCCAGCAAGTGGAGATTCCTTCTGAAAAGACTTTGCTTCCCTGTGTCTCTGTCTTTATCTCTCGAGCCACTTTTCTTTCTTTTTATCTTTCTTCCTGTCTATCCCTTCACTTTATCTTTCTCTCATTTTCTCCTTCCTTCTATCTCACACTCTGCCTCTGTATCTTCATTCACCCTATGTTTCTTCCCTTCCCTTCCCCTTTTCCCTCTTTCCTCTTCCATGCCAAAATAATCTTTCTGATTCTTTCTCTAAACCCATATATAAACTCATATATTGCTGAGAAAAAAATACCCATTCCATGCATAATACTGCCCGTACCTGTATTTATGATCTGATGTTTGGTGGGTGTATCTGGAGATTCTCTTTAGGAAACTTAAATGTCAGCTTTCAAGGTCCTAGACATTCTTGGGCATCATAAAGAGAAGCTAAAAGCTCAGATTTCACTTCTGTTGATTAGTTGCAGAGCTATGAATTGAAGAGTATAACTAAGCCCAGGAGAGAACCCTAGAGAGTAGGGAGCAGAACTTGTAATTTCCTGTTGAAGACACCCATCAACTTATATTAATTGTCCAATTTCCCCCTTGATTCTTTTAGAAATGTGTCCTGTGGGAGGGATGTTTGTGCCTGGAACTTTAGAGAATGAGCCTACAGAGAAAGCTCTCAAGGCAGCGTTAGTCTTCCTTTTGTCCCAGGCTCTGCTTCCCCATAGTTAAACTCCAGAGAGGTTAAACAAAGAATGACTGGCTCCAACCAGGTTCAAACAGAAAGCCAAAAGACTAAATGGCCTGTAAGAATTTAGGTATAACTATATCCCACTCAAAGGGATCTCCTTGGGTACCTACCCACCAGGTAACCTTATAGTTTTTCTCTCTAGCAATAAATATTAAATGAAAAGTGGGGAGAGATGGGAATAATTACCTTTTTTGGGAAATTTTGCTTTCTTGACAAATTTAGATTTGGTTACATCAAATGAAAATACTAGTTTTCAAGCAAGTAAAAGGAATGAAGGAAGGTAGGAAAGGAGGCTGAAAACTAGGCAAAAAAAATTAACCCACAAAGAAAGCAAACTTGAAAATAGGAAAAAAAAAAGTCGACACATGCAACCCATAAAAGTTTGGTTCTTAAAATTGAAAAGTGTCAGGTTCTTTGAAATTGACCGTTTGAGAAAATTATAATTTGTTGTATCATCAGCGATTCTTACGGGTGAGATATATAGGACATCAAATAAGTATTGATAGTTTGAGATAATCTTCTCTATGTATTTATTTTGCCCTTTTTGATGTCTGGGTTTGAAAGGTAGTCAATATAGCATAGCTTCTCCCTGCAGAGCTTCTTTCTAGCTGTGATGATTATATTACTGCCACAAGTATGAGACCTCAGAGCAGAGGACTTGGAGAGACTGTCAACTCAGAATTGTTGAAGTTCAACAGCAGTCTAGGCAAAAGCCAGAGAAGAAAATTCTCCAAATATTAGCCAGTAGGAAATTTAAAATAGGCCATAAGGTAGATTGACTATCGGCACTGGATTCCCTGGGAAAGACACACCAGACGTACCCCGGAGAGGACATGGTAGAGTTAGTAGGTAGGTTGAACAGACAAAAAGGCTTGAATACAGAATTTAGGGAACTCAGGTACTAGACACAGGAAGCGATGTAAGCAAGCAGTATAGACAGGAGCAGATGGCAATGCACAGACAAGGGTGTGTGTTTGGGGGTTGGCATTGGACAGATTGAGTAATGTGTCAGGGTGGAGACACTTTGGAGTAAGATCTGACATGCTTCATGGGATAGATGAAAGAGAGGGTTCTACTTGGAAAGCAAAGGACAAGTTATTGCACCTTTCACAGCACTTTGTAGACCTCTTCAGATTTTGGAGACATAAATTCACGAGATCAATTTGTCAAATGACTTGATAGACTGCCAGCTTTAAGTAGAATATAGAGGAATAGAGAGCTCTGTGGCTGGTTCAAATTGTGGTCCAAGGGTCATCTAACTTGACAGAACCCATGGTGCTGGCAGTATCCATGGTAGATAATAGCACCCCATGGAGCCTCCAACAGACTCAATTAGAAGATCTTCAGTGCTGTGCTTCTGGAGGTAGGAGCTGCTGCAAGCTACTGGGTGGGAGAGAGTCCAAATGCCTAACGGTGGGCCATTAAGTGACTGGAGCTAAGTGCTGCCCGGCACAAAAAGTCAAAAGGTCAGTAGCCCCAATAGCAAATTTGATATTAAGCCCTAGTAGACAGAGCGAGCCAAAGTAAATTTCAGAACCAGGTAACCTGGACCCTCATGTCATCTACCTGTGTGGCATTGCTGTCTATCCCTCAGTTCGCACCCATGGCCACCACCTTGGAGAATCGGTCACAGGACGTGAGAGGGTCTGAATAGTGCAAGGGGCAAATTCCCAGCTTATACTTGTTTATCTTATCATTTCAGTGCATGCTGGCTAGAATCCCAATGACCATTGTTTTTACTCTTTTGAGGAGGAATTTCTCTGGCCACTGAAGCTCAATTTGCCTATACATTCAGCTGGCCAGAAGTGTTAGAAATACTGTTCATCCTAAACTACAACCCCTCCTTGTCCTCTGTTAAATACAGACAAGAGATGGCACATAAACACCTTAGTGCACTCACTGCTGGGGTGGCCAGATTTGAGGTTGGATTCTAGTGTTTCCTGTGGAGTTAGCTTCATTACCTGGGTGATAATTTTTCTCCCTTCCCAATGTCGTTCTTCTACACAGTCCAGTCACCTTTTACCTCTTTTGGTTGTCTAGAGCGTCTGCTTATGTGTAATATCTTAGAAGCCTACCTGCTTAACACATTAAATTTGGGGTTGATAGCCCATTTCTTTGCTCCCATAGCACATACTGCTTTGTCTGTCCTGCTCATTAGATTGGGTTCTTTAAAAAAAACAACCCTGTGTTTTCAAATATAGCCTCACAGCATTCACAAAATTCTTGCTACATAATAGGTACACACTATTTGAACGAATGAGTAAATGAATGAATGATTGAATAACAATGAATAAAATGATACCTCCTTCCCTTGATTCTGTAACTCTTCATTTGCCAGTCTTAATGCAGTAGGTTTCAGAGGCTTTTCACACTCATTCTTTTTTTTAAATTAATTAATTAATTTATTTTTAATTTTTATTAATTTTTTATACATATCTCCCCATTCATTCTTATAAAGAATAGATTTTGAACCCTGAGGATTGCCAACTGTTATTATCGGTACTAATAATAGAGGGATATGCAAATTGTCCAGAATGCTGTCACAGAAATGACTGAACAGTAGGCTGCATGAGGTGACCCGGCTGGCAGGGCGGTTAGTGAGGGATGAACAAATGACTAAACAGCAGGCTGCATGTGGTGACCAGGCTGGTGGGGGAGGAATTGGGGGCAACCAGGCCAGCAGGGGGGCAGTTGGGGCTGACTAAGCCAGCAGGCAGAGGCAGTTAGTAGTTATCAGGCTGGCAGGCAGGTGAGCAGTTAGGAGCCAGCGGTGTGAGAGGGATGTCTGACTGCCGGTTTTGGCCTGATCCTAGGGATCAGGCTGAGACTGAGAGGCCTCTCCCCCCACTCCCTGTGTACAAATTTAATGCACCGAGCCTCTAGTGTGTCGTAACTGTCAGAAAATATTCCTGCATGCATTCATGTATTTCTGCAGGAAGAAAAAAAATCTCTATTTGTGAGAAAGAAACCCAACTATTCCTTGGTAAGTGTTTTATCCCTAAGATTACCAGCAGCTCTTCTCCCAGTTCCAGATTGAATATGAGAAGGAAGAAGTCCATATGCCACAGAGCCCACTGTTAAAAGGGAGGCTTCATGGTGCAGTGAGACTAGATTTTAAATTTAAAGCTAATGTGTTTGGGTTCAAATCCTCATTTGGTAATTTTGACTCACTCTCAAATGCAATAAAATGGGGAGAATCTATGTAACTCAAGAATTATTGTGAGTGTTAAATGAGCTCACAGTTGTGAAAATTCTTTATAAAAAATGAATCTGAAAATATAAAAGTTCTCATTTATATTCCCAAAGGGCTTTACTGTCTTCAGTATATGGCTAAGACACATCTCCACTGGGAGTGGTTAAGTAAATGCAATAATTACTTCCAAATTGTTTCTTGTCTCTCATTGGAAATTTGTGATCTTGGTCTCCTGGGTTCCCAGCCTGGCTGGTAAAAACGATATTCTTGTCTTTGCTGGATCTGGTTTAAAAGAGAGAGTGTACCTTCTTCCCACTTCAGGGTTGAGCTTGTGACTTTTCTTTCACAGTTCTAAACCTTTTGAAGAGAAAATGAAATATTAGTTCATATCTTAGAGCTGACAGTATTTGAATTTATTACTCCTGAGCTAGGTAAGAGCAGTTCTTTCAGGCTGCAGTCAGCAGTGTGTGTGTGTGTGTGTGTGTGTGTGTGTGTGTATGATTTATGTCAAACACTTTATATAATTTGTGTCATCTTGAATAACTTAGATGGATGTAATAATTATAATTCCTTGAGGTTTGCACTTTCCTCTCTAGAAAAATATGATCTCTTTTACAATTTTGCTGAAAATTTGGTCTGCATCCAAACTATGGGCACAAGCTTCCAGGTTTAAAACAGTGGTCTGTGTTTTTTTTGCAAATAATTATAAATATGCATGTATGTAATTTTTTATTATGTTCTTTCAAATATTATAACATATGGTTTTCATGAACTCATTTCATTGACTAATTAATATTATATCCAATGGATATGTACCATTTTTGCCTTAAACTTTTCTGTTATTGGCCAAAATTAGGTAGTCCCTCAAAAACATTGACCAGAGTCTGACCTGGAGCCTCAAGAAATTCACTTCATAAGCAGCTGCCTTTTTATTTATTTATTTTAAATATATATTTTTAATTGATTTCAGAGAGGAAGGGAGAGGGGGAGAGAGAGATAGAAACATCAATGATGAGAGAGAATCACTGATTGGCTGCCTCCTGCATGCCCCACACTGGGAATTAAGCCTGCAACTGAGACATGTGCTCTGACTGGGAATCAGATTGTGATCTCCTGGTTCATAGGTCAATACTCAACCAGTGAGCTATGTCAGCAGAGCAGGCAGTTGTCTTTTTAAATTCAGTAGTTAGTATTCTAGTTTCTCTATTCACTTTTGGTCATCTGATTAGGGACTGAGGCAATACATCTAACCAAAAGCATTTGGGAAATTACAAATTCCATCTTCTGCTCTTTAATAAGGAGCCGATGTCTTTTTTGGGGGGGTGGGTTAAATTATGCTCTGCTAGAGAATTTATAATATGGTGGTTAGAAACATGTGTTTGATATCTGATAAATCTAAGATTGAATGACCTGTCCATAGTTCCATGCTAAATATTTTAGGCAAATTATTTATACTCTCCAAGCCCTAGTTTCCAAATGGTTAAATTAAGAATAATGCCTTTTTTGGTGATCCTATTAGCCTGATATGGTATAAAGTATATGCCACAGCAGTTGGCCTGTATTCCACAATAAATATGTGATTAATAAATGGTTTTTATTATAATTTTATTGTCATTATTATTGATATTACCATCTAGGCATATATCTTGAAACCATAGGTTTTCATTCATTCTCAAACTTTCTGATTTATTCCCTAAAGTTCTAAAATGCTTTCAGGCAGCAAGCACTGTCTTCCTTGAGGACATGTAATACAGTGGGAAGAATTTAGTCTTTGAAGCCAGATAGACCTAGTATTAAATCCCAGGTTCACCATATACTAGTGCTATACCATTGGGTTAATTTTATCTCTAAGTCCAATTTTCTCCTCACTAGTATGAGAAATTAGATGCCTATGTGGGAAGAAGTGAGCAGTATTTGAAAAGCTCCTGGTCCAAATTAGGTGCTAAATCCTATTTTATTGACAATGTAACTATTTCTAGCCCTATCACAGTCATCTCATTGGCAGCCATCTAAGTCAAATTGGAAAGATAGTAAATTTGCTTTCAGTATCTACAGTCTTTGCTTTCATTCTAACTGTAATCCCCATCCCCCACCCTTACCCCTTATCACCCCTTGTTCAGCCATCTTAACCTGCTCCCCTCCCCCCAATGTATGGCTCCCAGCCATTGCATCTCAGTGAGAGTATTGAACAGAGTACTGTCTCAGGAATACTAAACCTAATCTGTAGCTGGGGCCTCAAAGCCTTTTTCCTCTTGCTGAAAGAATTTAAAGTGTCTGCAGGCTATTGAGGGTGGTGTTTTGGGAAGGGATATGGGAGGCTTGATGCTCTGGAAGCTACACCACTTAGCTATAGTTTTGCATGTCGCCTGAGAAAAACTGGCCCAGATCATCTGAAGAATCTCAAGAAATTTAAGAGTGTGTTTCATTACTCATTTCCCACAACTCCTGAAGATTGTGGGATCAGGTTTGGGTCTGAGAGCTGGAATCTGTGCAAAAGCCTTCTCTGCTTCTGGGGCGAAGTAGCAAACCATCTTCACCTATTTCTAGGAGACCTTATGATTAAGCATTCATTAATTATATTGATTTGATATTTAGTTCCAGATATATAGGGAGCCAGTCAGCTGTTTTGCTGTAGTCATTGAAAGTTATCATTTGACCTGACATTTTCCTTATTAGAGTAAGTTGGTTCATAACTACACTCTTCCTTTCACTCAATTGGGGTGGGAAACCAGGTCTGGTGGCATATGCTGGCCTTCGGAATCCAGTTGACAAGTGATGATGAGACCTCTGGATACTATCTTCTTGCTTCTGCTTCCTTCCCTCATGTTGGATAGTGTATGTTTAAGTGGGAATGAAACAGAAGCAATCTTTACCCCTTCTTTAAATGGCAGAGAATTACCAGGGTATGGATCCTGTACTTCCTTATAGCATCTTTATGACAATTTTCTTAGTATTGATTAGCTAGCCTGGGAGCAGAATATTTGTCCTTTGCCACAGGCCTTTGGGATTGACAATTTGCCCATTGGCTATAGGTATTGGTCAAAGTACTTCCATTAAACTTTAATAGTAAAACTTACTTAAACTGCTAGTGGGAAAGCATAGGATTAAAGGAATAATGGAAATTGAGGAGGAAAAATAGAGGGAGACATACTGCCTTTCTAACATTGATTATTATGAAGTCATTCTTTTAAAGATGTAAATATTACCCAGCTGTACAGTATATTAGTCAAACTGACAGCACTTTAATACCCAGACAGATTTTTCCTACATTTGAACATACCTCACCTTCCATCCTCTCTTACCATCTCAACCAGTAACATTTTCTGGAGAATGTGACCTTAAAAGTGTTTGTTTTTCATTTAGAGCAGTATTCTGATTATTTAGTATTTAAAAATAAATAAAATATATGACCCACACTCAGTATATGCCACATTTTTTTCTAACAGTTAAAATAAATAAGACAGAATGGTACAGACACAGCCAAAGCTCCATCTACTTATTTCTATCTCCTGCTTCCTTCTCTACAGAGTTAAATACTATCATGAAGTTTTTAATTTATATCTTTTAATACTTTTTATATAGTTTTATACTTGTAGCACATATATATATACCACAAATAATATAGTATTGTTGAGTGTTTTTATAGATCATACTATAGGCATAATTTTGTATCTACTTATCCCAAAATTAATTTTTAGAGATCTATCCATGTGGTATAGAGTCCATTTAGTTTTACTGACGGATAGGATTGATTGCGAGAATAAACTAACCTGAGTTTATCCATTTTTTACTACTGGTAAATTAGTTGTTTTAATTCTTTGCTATTACAAAGTTGCAAATAATTATGAGGTCTTTTTCCTTATGAAGAAGTGTGAACATTCTTCTATAGCATAAATGGAGAAAAATGACTACATCAAAGAATATAAATCTTCAACTTTATAAGATATATTCAAAATAGAAGAACTACTTTAAATAATCAATGGCAGTGCCTGAAAGTTTTCTTTTCTTCACATTCCTGTCATTGCATGATGTTCTCATATATATTTAAAAAAATTTTATGAGCGGTATTTCATTATTGTTTTAATTTGCATCTGTCATCACTTGGAAAGTAAGTTCTTTTTTAAATATACTTATTGACTATTTGACTTCATTTTTTTCTGCAAATTTCTAGCTCATATTGATTGAGCTTTCTGTCTTGTCCTTATTAACTCATAGGAATTTTGCATGTATCCTCTTACTGATTTGGGCAGTGCATATTCTCCATCCATGGCTTGTCTCTTTGTGGCTTTGTTATGATGATAGTTGTATGAAAGAAATTTTATTTTAATGCAATCAAATTTATATTTATGTAGTATGCTTTGGGGAGTCTTGATTAAGAAATGTGTTACTACCCTAAGATCATACTATAATTTACAAAATTTTTCTAATGTTTCTGAAATTTTGCTTCTCACATTTAAGTTTTTAATACATATGGGATTATTTTTATGTATGGTGTGAGGTAGTGATATAATGTTATTTTCCCCTTATGGAAAGAAAACTGCCTTAGCACTATTACTTGAAGAGTCTATATTTTTTCACTAACTTATAGTGCCACTCTGTCAGTTACCAAGTCTTCTTTATAAATGTGTCCGTGCCTAGTCTGTCTGTTTTCCTACACTGGTTTATTAGTTTATCTTTGTAAAAATATATTGTTTGTTGTAATTAATGTAGCTGTATAAGTAAGATTATAAGTAAGATTTGATAAGTTATAGTGAATTCCTACCTTTAAAATTTACATATAGTGATATTTCAATAATTAATGATCTGGGTTGGGAAATAAATCTCTTGTAGGCTAATTTAAAAACATTGGTAGGATTAGAATTCCTTTTGAAAATTATTTTTGGCTTTTAGATACACTTCTTTGAATGTGATGCCATGTTATTCCGATTATTAAGACTAAACTGGGGTTTGAATAAGGCCTGATGTCATGACGAATTTAATTGGATGAGACCTCTTTTATTTGATCAACAAATTTATATTGTGTATGCATTAATTATCTGTGACAGATTCTGGTTCGACAACCAATGAACCAATTAGAAATAATGATGGGATATGTAGACAAGCAGGGGATACAGAATTAAACAGATCATTACACACAAAATTATAAAGGCTGATGAGATTTCTGATGTCAAATAATTTGCTTTGTTTCAAGAGGACAAATTCTGGAGTCAAAATGCTTGGTTCCAAATCCCAGCTTCTCCTTTTCTTATCAGCTCTCTCATCTGAAGAGTGGAAATAATAACAGTACCAATCTAATTTGTATATTTAAGATTGTTGAGTCAGTTACTGCATGTAAATTATTAGACCAGGGCACAAAACAACATTTAATAAACATTAACTGTTAGTATTATCATTTACAGAGATTGAGACCACATTGAAAAAGAAAATGGCTGCATATCCTAAGCTATATTTCTTTTACATTTATTCAGCAAAATATACATCAAATGTAAGAAAATCTGAAGACATTCTCTAAATCAAAAGAATGGCTCTGTTTGCTATGTCACAACTATCATTTTTTTAATTCCAAGAAATTCCACTTTTTCCTTTAGCTTTTTTCCACCAGTCTGCTCCAGCTAGGGTACCAGTATGAGGAGGGAGAACCAGAGCAGCGTGTCCCAGTTCCTTCTCCTGGGGCTCCCCATCCCACAAGGGCAAAAGGTCCTATTCTTCACCCTGTTCCTGGGCATGTACCTGACCACGGTGCTGGGCAACCTGCTCATCATCCTGCTCATCAGGCTGGACTCCCGCCTGCACACGCCCATGTACTTCTTCCTCAGCCACTTGGCCTTCACTGATGTCTGCTTTTCATCTGTCACTGTCCCTAAGATGCTCACGAACATGCAAACCCAGCACCTATCTATCCCCTATGAAGGCTGTATTTCACAGACATATTTTTTTATACTCTTTGCTGATCTGGACAGTTTCTTGATCACATCAATGGCTTATGACAGGTATGTGGCCATCTGTCACCCTCTGCAGTACACCGCCATCATGAGTCAGAACGTTTGTATCATGCTGGTGGCTGGGTCCTGGGTCATTGCTTTTGCTTGTGCTCTTTTGCATACCCTCCTCCTAGCCCGTCTGTCCTTCTGTGCTGACCACACTGTCCCACACTTCTTCTGTGACCTTGCTGCTCTGCTCAAATTGTCCTGCTCAGACACTTCTCTCAACCAATTGGTAATCTTTACTGCAGGATTAACAGCCATTATGCTTCCGTTCTTATGCATCTTGGTTTCTTATGGCCACATTGGGGCCACCATCCTCCGGGTTCCCTCTACCAAGGGCATCTGTAAAGCCCTGTCCACGTGTGGCTCTCATCTCTCAGTAGTGACTCTCTATTATGGGGCAATTATTGGTCTATATTTTATTCCTTCATCCAACAACAGCAATGACAATAACACACTTGCTTCATTGATGTATACAGTGGTGACTCCCATGCTGAACCCCTTTATTTATAGCCTGAGAAACAAAGACATGAAAGGGGCACTGAGGAAATCCTTGCATAAGAAAACATATTATTCCAGCTGATACTACATTTCTTTTTAAAACACCCATGTGATATTTCTTTAATAAATACAATTTATTAAAAACAGAGCTCACTTGCCTTCCTTCTATAGCTATCAATCACAAACCTTGGCTGAATTATTCTTGGTCTTGTTATGGGAATAGTAACACAGGATGTGCTTTATAGGACTTAATTTGCTCTTTTTTAAATAATGGAGATTATAAAATACTTGGAGGATACTGTGTCTCTTTGGCTGGTATCATTAAATAGAAGCTTCCAAGGCTGGTCCTTCCCCCAATTTTTAAGTTGTAAAATCCGTTTGGCCTTTCACGTCTTCATTTTCAAAGAATTTTTCATTTTGGTGATGATACAGCTTCTGCTCCCTCAGGTACCCACACATCCAGGGACTCTGAGCCCTTCTATAACATAAGGGAGAACATATTAAAATTTACTCACCTTACATAATAACTAACACACTGCTTTCTTGTTCTTTAGGAATATATCTCACACATTCTTTCTCCCCAACACATGCAGATATTCAGCAACAAAATAAATGTCACATCCATTGTCTCAGGTACCAGTCAGAGAGCTTAATATGCATTAAAGCTATCTACTTTAATCCCAAGAACAACTCTAAGAGATTATGTAGGGAAAACGCAGGCTCAAAGAGGTGAAGAACAACTTAGAATGGCAGTTAGTGAGAGGAAGACTTGAATCTTGGCTGTCTGACTCCACAGCGATTCGGCCAAGAATGACATCCTATAGAACACTGTGATCTGAGGAGGAATAATTAGCTCACACCAATGGCAGAGGATATATGAAAAACTCCCCAGAGAAGTTGCTGTTTTACCTGAGACTTACCAAATCAGAATTTGTTAAGTCTCCAGTAAACACACAAAGTCTTCTCTCATCCTGATGATCAAGGCAAAGATAGTAGCATGCCTCAGGATGTTGAATCGGAAGTTCCAACGGAGGCGCTGTAATTTCAGAGACACCAGATACCCAAAGGGAGTTGTAAGACACACAATGAAGATGTTTATAGGAAACATAACTCTTGAGCCTCAGAACCTGAATCTAAAGTGCTAAGAGATGGAGGAGATGAGAGGTTCTTGTAAAGATGTTACATTTGGATAAAGCAGAGCACTGAGCCCCAAAATCTCCCTTGAGGAGATATACCTTCCTCCTCACCTTAAACTTGGAGAAGCTTCAATATCACCATTTAGAGAGTTTGATATATATCCCTGTTTTTAATGAATGTGAAAAGCAATAGGAAAGATGAAGTGGGAGGAGAGCAAGAGTGAGAGTGACAAGAAAGAGAATGAATTATGTTTGAGAAACACCTTATTTTCATAGTGGGGCAATAAAAGCATAAATGTTTCATATGAACCACAGGTGAATTATGTGTGAGAGAGAACTGATATGCAACCATTTTCAATTCTTTCCAAGAAAACCATTAGAAAGTCTGGGAGATTCCAAGAGAGAGTAAGAGATCTGTAGGGAATGCACCACCCCAGAACCAGGGGCTATGAGGGGAAACAGTCACAGGAAGAAAATATACTTTAGCTATATCACAGAGGATTTGTGGGAAGGCAGTTTAGTATGGAAATCTGCATATAACCTGGCCTGAAAGTGACAACAAAAGAATGAATTCGTTTTAATCATCATCCAGGTGGAGGGAAGTCAAACCTCTTCAATATGGTAGCAACCAAAGAAGCATATTATTGTCACCCCTTTCTCCGATGCCCCATCCCCACAAAAGTGGGTACCATAAATGCAGCTAGACTTCAGAAAAATGAGAAAAAGACAATATGCCATTCTGACAACTTTCTGGATCTCAGATTCCTGCCTGGCAGAAAGAAATGATAGAAAGGGTTGATTTTTATGAGTGAGGGATTAATCATTCAAAACTATGTAAACTCCTCTCTGTGCTCTTAAGAAAAATATACTAGAATGTGTTACTTTCCAGTGTAACCTTCACCCTGCTTAGCTTGGGATGAAACTTAGTGGAATATGGTGCTTCGATGAACTGCTTCTGGTCCAGTCTCAGGGGAACCCATATTCCTTTGAAGCCAGCTGCCCCATTCCAACTCCAGAAAAATCTAGGCAGTTGGCTGGTTTCCCTCTTATTCTCCCTCTACCCACCCACCCAAGTTTGTTTTCATGAAAAAGAAAAGTAAATGACAACCCCCACTCCCCCCAAAAAGTAAAAAGAAATCTGTATGTTAGATGGAACAAGTAAATATTTTGGTGAATTAAAAAATATGTAGATTTTTTTCATCCAATATTTTATCTCCTTGTGTTCTAGATTCCCAGTCTCAAAGAGGCCACAATTCATCCCATCATTCCCATATTCTTAGGAAAAAAAATCAGGAAATCAACCATTTTTTACAGGATTTTTAGATATTTTATTTTTTGTTAGAGTAGGTATATTCCAGAGTCCTTACCCTGCCATTCCTGTGGACATTAGTTTAGAATAGAGGTGGGAAACCTTTTTCTGCAAAGAGCCATTTGGATATTTATAACATCATTCGTGGGCCATATAAAATTATCAGCTTAAAAATTAGCCTGCTGTATTTGGTTAAACATTTAACTCACACCTAATGCCTTGGCAAGGCCAGACTAAATGATTTTGTGGGGCTTTTATGGCCCAAGACAGTCCTCACCCCTGGTTTAGAATAATTAGTTTTAACACAAAATATAGTATACTTCATTGCTTTTGAGAAATGCTTCAAAGTTCTATTTTTATTTCAGTAATCTGAAATTATAAGCATTTCCTGGGTCATCATAACAATCTCCTTATAATGGAGATCCAAATTGTGAGCTTGGAATGTTCCAGTTCTAATCTATACCAATAAAAGGGTAATATGCTAATTAGACCAGACATCTTCCAGACAAAGCCATGGTGGTGGGGGCAGAGTCAAGGGCAATCAGGCAGGCAGGGGAGCAGTTAGGGGTGATCAGACAGGCAGGCAGAGTGGTTAGGGGCTATCAGGCAGGCAGGCAGGTGAGCAGTTAGGACCAGCGGTCCCAAATTGCAAGAGGGATGTCTGACTGCTTAGTAGGGGTCCTGGATTGGAGAAGGTGCAGGCCAGGCTGAGGAATCTCCCAACCATGCACTAATTTTGTGCACCAGGCCTCTAGTAGATATAAAAAAAATACATTCCAAAGCAATCTTGGTCATCATGTTTTGCTTTGTTTTCATGTACTTTTGAGATATTTTATGAGGATTATTAATTTAATCTACCATGTATTTCAAAGAAACATTGAAAGTGGTCATAAGAAAATGGGGAAATATTTGCCTGCTTGGCTATCAGTGTTTTTCAGTGCAGGTACTCGTAACACTTTGAATAGGGCAGTTCTTTGTTGGGCAGGATGTCTTGTGCATTTCAAGCCATTCAGCAGCACTGGCCACTGACCACTAAATGCTGGTATCAGATTCAATCATTGGATTAACCACAAATGCTCTCACACCTTCTTAAACTCCATTGGAAATTTAAAATACCTAGAGAAGTTCACCAACACTGTTGTAAATTATTTTGTTAGCTTAAGATATTTTGGGAAAAGGCTAAGAGTTAGTTCTAGTACTTAATACAAATTAAGTGTGATTTAAAAAAAAAGTGCTGCCAGTTAGGGTGAGACTAGAGTGAGGCAAAAGAAGCATATGTGTAAAATTTGCCTCAAGTGCAAAATTTGAGACATTTCAAAAATTCAGCAAAGAAAATATTACTTAAAAATTAATTTTTAATTAAGATGAGCTCAGTGCACTCTTCTACCAAATTAAAATTAATACAAAAATATATGGTTGACAAAACAATAAAATGTAAGTAAATATAGAAACTGATCCTGTACCTGCACAACTCAGCCTCTTTACCCTAATCCTGCTGAATTCCTTATCAGTCTTCCTAAGGCATTTTGTATCCTTTTTCTCTGGTATCTTCATGGATTTATTCTTTGCCTTTGATTTTCTTTTTATCCGGAGCTATGATGTGTGTAGGTGCATTTCTGTTTTTTCAAATTTATCTTTCTCAGTTTGCTTAACTTCTTTCTTGAGCCTGTAAGTTGATGCTTTTAACCAAGTTTAGAAATGTTGAGATTTTATGTTTTTATGTGAATTGTGTGCCCCAGTCATTATAACCATTTTTCTTTTATGTAATAAACATACTTATGATAACTGCTTCTACATATTTTTTTGGTTATCTTCAGTATCCATGCTTTCTTGTGATCTGTTTTTTATGACCCTTTCTTGACATGATGCCCTTTTGTTTACTTCATGTGTTTAGTAATTTTTCAATGTTTACTGGAAATTTTAGAAGATTCATTAAGGGTAAAGTATATTTTAGTTTTAAAGGAGCTGAGTTTTGTTCTGGTAGGTGGTTAAGTTACTGGCAGATCTTTTTTAATCTTTCAGATTTTGGAGAGGAAAGGATGTTCATGTTGCATGTGCAGGATGAGCAGATCTTATATGCCATGAATAGGGAGAACAGTGCTATTGTGGGGAACACGTTCCTCTATTGAGTATATTTCCCAGAGCCCCTTTCATATCCCGATTCCTCAGACTGTAGATAAAGGGATTTAGCATGGGAGTGACTAGGGTGTACAATACGGCCACAATGACATCCTTGTTGTTGGAGTTGTTGGATGAAGGAAAAAAGTACAACCCGATAATTGTTCCATAGTACAGAGACACCACAGAGAGGTGGGAGCCACATGTGGACAAGGCTTTGCAGATGCCCTTGGTGGAGGGGACTTTCAGGATGGTGGCCCCAATGCGGCCATAAGAAACCAGGATGCATATGAATGGCACAGTAATGACCACCACTCCCACGGTGAGGATAAGCAGCTCATTGACTGTGGTGTCTGAGCTGGACAGCTTCAGTAAGGTGGAGAGATCACAGAAGAAGTGCGAGAGAGTGTTGTCTCCACAGAAAGAAAGACGGGCCAGGAAGAGGGTGTGCAAAAG
>JAAGEH010000396.1:115632-130710 GCA_011751065.1 Lasiurus cinereus
TCAGTAACTTACATTGGACACACACAAACACACAAACACATGCAATCACACTACTGAATAGTGAATTCCACTCTGGTCTGATACTGCCTTTTAGGTGATGAGCACTTACACCTTCAGCTGCAGCATGGGATGGTTTCCCCTTTTCTCTCCAGAAGACACACAATAGGGAAGCAGGTGGAGCCTCTCAGGTTTCAGAGTACATCACAGCAGGAAGAAGAATTCTTGGTTCAAACCCAAATAAGAAAGATATATAGACACACACTTGTTTAACACTCTGAGCAGTGGATGTGGGTTCTAACTTAATAGATTATGGAGAAAACTCAGAGGGTGGTAAGTGGCCAATTCTATACCCCCGTCCCCAAATTAGAGACAAACTGAAATAATTGATTTTTGTCTTTGGTTCCCTGGAGGGGCAAACTGTTTGTTGATAGCAGGCCCTTGGAGAGTTCATCCTTGGAGGAACAATGATAATAACCACAACACAGCTACGGGACATGGTGATTCCAAAAGGTTTTTGTCTTCTCAGTTGACATTAGGGAAATTGCAATTCTGAGTTCATACAAACCGAACTGGAAGTTGAGTGTGTTAATGAATCTCTCTTGTTTCTGGACCCAGTGCTATTTCAAGAATACCAGAAACATGCTAATACTCTCACTCTCTGAATAAAATATCGAGGGGCATTATATCCCACCATCACAATGCAACCCTGGGAAATGGGGCATGGTTTCTATAAACCCTGATTTCCTGCATATGTAAATATGCATATTTACAAACAGAGAAAGAGAGACAGAAACCGCCTTTTAAGAGATGACAGCGAGGCAGGAATTGAAGGAGCTCATGGGTAAATTCAAATGATGCTTTAAAAAATAGATATTTATTAATGGAAGTATTACATACATACAGAAAAATTGGCATACATTAAGTGCTGTTTGATGAATTCCAACGAAAAATTTAACTGAAATTATCAGCCAAATGGAGAAATAATCTTCATCATGTCTCTTCCATTAATTTCTTTCAGAGGTAAGTCATATTTATACCACCTATTACTGTTACGTTTTTTTTTTTGTGTGTGTGTGTGTGTTTTCTTAACTCATAAGAGTGAAAGAAAATTAAATAGTTTACATTCTTATCTTTTACTAGAGGCCTGTTGCACGAAGTTCGTGCACTGGGGAGGGGTGAGGGCGAGGTGTCCTTCAGCCCAGCCTGCTCCCTCTCCAATCTGGGACCCCTTGAGGGATGTCCTAGTATTGGGCCTAAACGGGCAGTCGGACATCCTGCCTAAATGGGCAGTTGGACATCCCTCTCACAGTCCAGGACTGTTGGCTCCCAACTGCTCACCTGCCTTTTGACCCTAACCACTTCTGCCTGCCAGCCTGATTGATGCCTAATTGCTCCTGTTTTCTGCTAACTGCCCTCCCCTATGAGTCTGGTCACCCCTAACTGCCCTCTCCTGCAGGCCTGGGTCCCCCTCAACTGCCCTTCCCTGCAGGCTTGATCACCCCCAACTGCCCTCCCTTGCAGGCCTGTTTCCTGCCAACTCCTCTCCCATGCTGGACATCTTGTGTCCACATGGGGACAGGACCTTTTGACCACATGGGGGCAGTCATCTTATGTGTTGAGGTGATGGTCAATCTGCATATTACTCTTTTATTAGATAGAATAGAAGCTTGGTGCACAGATGGGGGCCAGCTGGTTTGCCCTGAAGGGTGTCCTGGATCAGGGTGGGTGTTCCCTTGCGGCATGGGGTGGCCTGGGCGAAGGGCCTGTGGTGGTTTGCAGGCTGGCCACAAACCCCCAGCGACCCAAGCAGAGGTCCTGGTATCTGGGATTTATTTATCTTCTACAATTGAAACTTTGTAGCCTGGAGCAGAGCCAGGCCAACTGCTAGCACAGCCATTGAAACTTTGTTGCCTTAAACAGAGGCCTGGGCCCACCAGGGTTTGCGGAAATCTTGACTTCCTCCATTGCCAGGGGCAACCCAAGCCTCCCTCCTGCTCTCTCTGTGGCCATTGCCATCTTGGTTGAGTTAATTTGCATACTCACTCTGATTTGCTGGTCAGTGTTGCTGGTGGGCGTGGCTGGTGGGTGTAGTGGAGGTATGGTCAATTTGCATATTACTCTTTTATTAGATAGGATTATAATATATATTTTACATGCTCAGATATTACTGAACTAGTCAATCCATTTGAACAAATACATATGAGTACACAAAGCATTGACCTCACTCCACAGAGTTTCTTTGAGCCTCTTCCCATTGACATCCTCTAGGAGCCACCATTAATCTATCTTTCTCTTTTTAAAAAAATTCTTCATTGTTTAAAGTATTACATATGAATCCTTTTCCGCCATTGACCTGTCCTTACTCATTCTCTCCCACCCCCAGCACATGCTCCCTACTGACTGTGTCCATGGGTTATGCTTATATGCATGCATACAAGTCCTTTGGTTGATCTCTCCCTCTCTCCTCTTCCCGCACCCTATAACAATAAGTGAAACATTTCTGGATGTGGCTCTAGCTCTGACACAGGAGCTGCTCTAGCTCTATAGCTGGTGCTAGAGTGGGCAATGCAGCTAACTCTAGCTCTGAGACTGGCTCTGACTTAAAACTGGTGCTAGTTCCACCTTGAATGGGTAGCAGAACTGGTGGTACTGGATCTGACTCTTATGTCTGGATCTGGCTCTAGCTGTGCACTGACTCTAGATTTGCTGCTGCTACTGAAACTGGCACGGTAGCTGCCTCTAGCTCTGGGACTGGTGATAGACTGTGTTCTACTAGTGGTGTTGGTTAATAATGTGGATTTTTTTAAAATAGATGGAGTTACACATATGTTGATATATATGCAATTTGACATGTATGCTATTTTGTTGTATTGACAACAAGCTTCAAAACCTCATATGTCAAGTTTTCTGAAGGTTTTACCATCATAGATATTTTTACGCTTAAAAATGTCAAATTTCATACCAAAAAAGAGCATTTGTGGGAAGTTTTAATACATTACTTTATTTTGAAGAAAAGTGCTGCTGAATGTTATTATATACTTCGGGAAGCTTATGGTGAACATGCTCTATCTGAAGATACTTGTGAACGCTGGTTTAAATGCTTTAAAAGTGATTATTTCAATGTTAAAGGCAAAGGAAGTCCAGGTCAATTTGAACCATGCTTTGATTGTAAAACGACCAGAATGGGCCAGAAGACACTGTAAAGTAATTTTGCTTCATGATAATGCACCATCACATACTTCAAAACCAGTTAAAGACACAGTAAAAGATCTTGCCTGGAGGGAGAAACCAAGATGGTGGAATAGGTGAACACCTGAACTGCTGTCTCACACAACTATTTCAAAACTACAGCCAAAAGACAGAACGGACATCATTCAGAATCACAGGAAAGCTGGCTGAGTGGAAATTCTACAACTAGAAGGAAAGAGAAGGGCTCATGGAGACTCAGAGGAGATGCAAAAAGCTGAAGTACAGAGACACACAGGTGGAGAGGTCAGCTGGCTGAGTGCTTGGCTGGTTTCCTCTAGCGGGAGGGAGACAGAAACTCGCGACTGCATTGAATCCCAGTTCTGACTGCATTGAACCCTAGTTCCGGCCAAGACTCATACAGGGGGAGTTGGGATTGTCATGAAAACTGAGGAGTGCAAGGAAATTTAGGGGAGTTGTGAAAGGCAGAGGTCTGGAGGCACACACGTGAATGCTTGCAGAGAGTACTGACTGCTGATTGTGCCGCTGGCTTTTTCTACCAGGAGGAAGATGGAACCTCCCAACTGCGCTGAATTCCAGTTCTGACTGCACTGAATCCCAGTTTCAGGTGAGACTCATACAGGTCCCCGGAGTGCACAGAAACTCAGGGGAACTGTGAAAGGCAGAGGGCTGGAGGCATGCACGCAAGTGCGCTCAGAGAGGGCTGCAGCGATTACCAAGGGACATAGACCCAGGGGCTTCATAGGACAGGGCTGATGGGAAGCCAAAGCTGTCTGCTCATCCTTGAGATTCTGCCCTATCCAAGCGGAGCACAGAGGCTTTTGCAATTTTGCAAGTCTTATATCATAAGTCTGATTCCAGCACAAAAGTTTTACTGGTGTAGATACAGCTGATCCTTACAGCCATTGGCCTGGAGGTCAATTCCTCCCATTGATACCAACAACAATCAAGAATTAACTACAACAAGCTAGATACAAAGGGGTGCACTAAGAGATATAAATAATGTCAAGAGTCAGAACAATATAGTAAATAATTGAGAAGTAATGAATTTAGAGTATGTATTACCTTGGGTTTTAATGTAATTTATTCATTTTTAAGATTATATAATTTAGGTTTTAATAATTAACGTTTTTAACAACCAATTTACAAAATTCCTGAAAATTTGTGATCCAGTAAGAGTAGGCTCTGGCACAATACTGAGTGGAGTGTAATGGTTAAATGACATGGCTCATGGATTTGAAACAAGACTCAGCCACTTTCAGGGTTTACTGGTCAAGTTATCTGATCTCCCTGTACCTCAGTGTTATCATTTGTGTAATTATAGTACCTACTGTATAGAGTTGTTGCAAAGATAAAATGAAATCTGTGTATGACACAGCACAGTACCTGAAACAATAATTCACTCGATTTGTTATAAACTGTTACTACCTCAAAACGTTGTTGACAAAATTACTTATGCTGAAAGAATGAAATTTTATTCTTTTGTGATCTACATGGAGATAGTCAGTTTTGCTTCCTAGGCAGTAGATGGTAATCTACTAGAAACTGCAAGAGGAAAATGACCTCAATCAACATGATTGAGGCAATGTATTATTAACTCGATCATAAAGCAGAGAGAATGCCATACATTCTGGGATAAATCTGCAGTGAGAGGCTTCACCTCAGGTATTAATTCTAATCAACTAAGCATCAGACATACGATGAATGGTGAGAAGAATTCTGAGGCCGCTTCTAGACTTAGCAGGAATAGAGCTTTAATACATAAGCAATAGCTACTATGGTTAATGATAGAGAAAAAACACACCATAATCTATACTAATAAAAGGTTAATATGCTAATAAGACCAGATGTCTTCTGGACAACCATCTGTACATCCTTCCTGACAAAGCTAGGCCCAAGTGAAGCTACCTGCCAGCAGTACTGGGCACCAGCACCTGTGGCTGGCTGCTGCCTGGGAGACAGAGAACTCGTCCACACCTCAGTCCTGGGCACCAGCACCTGTGGCTGACTGTGGCCCAGGAGATGGAGAAGCCACCCATGCCAAAGACCCAGGTGCCAGTGCCTGTGGCTGAGGTCTGGGCAAAGCCACCTGCCCACCATGCCCTGTGGCTGCAGCTGGCCCGGGTGAAGCCAGCCTGGGCCCAGGTGCCTATGGCTGACCAGAGGGAGGGAAACCCGGTTCCCAAGGTGCCTGTGGCCAGCTGGAGGAGGGAATCCTGGGTTCCAACTGCAAGGCCGAGGCAGAGGTGGTTAGGGACAAGCAGGTAAGCAGGGGAGCAGTTAGGGATGATTAGGCTGGCAGGCAGAAGCAGTTAGGAGCAATCAGGCAGGCAGGTGAGTAGTTAGGAGCCAACAGTTCTGGATTGTGAGAGGGATGTCTGACTGCCGGTTATCCCCTGAGGGGTCCCAAATTGGAGAGGGTGCAGGCCAAGCTGAGGGACATTTCCCCAGTGCATGAATTTCATGCACCAGGCCACTAGTATTCCCATAAGTGGGATCATTAGGTCAGAAGGCAGTTCCTTTTTTAATTTTTTGAGGAAACTCCATATTATTTTCCACAGTGGCTGCACCAGTCTGCATTCCTATAAATAGTAAATTAGGGTTCCCTTTTTCACAAATCCTCACCAGTACCTGTTTGCTTGTTTATCAATGATAACTATTTTGGCAGGTGTAAAGTGAAATCTCATTATCATTTTAATTTTCATCTCTATGATTTTTAAAGATGTTGAGCATCTTTTCATATGTCTATTGGCCATATGTATGTCCTCTTTGGAGAAGTGTCTTTTCAGGTCCTTTGCTCAATTTTAACTGATTGTGTTCATGGTGTTGAGCTGTAGAAGTTCTTTATGTATTTAGGAAATTAACCCCTTATTAGACGTATCATTGGCAAGTATGTTCTCCAATACAGTGGATTTCCTTTTCATTATGTTGGTGGTATCTTTTGCTGTGCTGAAGCTTTTTAGTTTGATTTAGTTTCATTTGTTTATTCTTTTCCTTGTTCATTTTGCCCTATGAGATATGTTAGCAAAAAATTTGCTATGAGAGATGTGTGAGATTTTATTGTCTATGTTTTCTTCTAGAATTTTTATGATTTTGGACTTACATTTAAGTCTTTTATCCATTTTGAGTCTACTCTTGTGTCTGGTGTAAGTTGGTGGTATAGTTTCATTTTTTTGCATGTATCTGTCCAGTTTTCCCAACTCTATTGCAGTGGTCGGCAAACTCATTAGTCAGTAGTGCCAAATATCAACAGTACAACGATTGAAATTTCTTTTGAGAGCCAAAATTTTTTAAACTTAAACTCCTTTCATTGCCACTTCTTTGCCCAGGCTATGGTATTTTGTGGAAGAGCCACACTCAAGGGGCCAAAGAGCTGCATGTGGCTTGCGAGCAGCAGTTTGCTGACCACTGCTCTATTGTATGCTCTTTCTTCCTTTATTAAATACTAACTGACCAAAAAGATGTGGATCACTTTTTGGACTCTGTTCTGTTCCATTGATCTATATGCCTATTCTTATGCGAGTACAGGCTGCTTTGAATACTATGGTCTTGTATTATAATTTGATATCCAGAATTGTGATATTTTCAATTTTGTTCCTCTTTCTCAGGATTGCAGAAGATATTTTTTTAAAAATGAAACAATTTTTTATTAATAATCTTGGAACAAATATGTTAACAATTCATTAATTATATAACATTTTACAATTTTGAAAGAACTTTCATATATATCAATTAACCCTCACAACATCCCTGTGAGATAGGCAGGGTCAGTGTTATTTCCCTATTACTAGTGAGGAGAACAAGGCTCAGAGGTAAAATAAGGTGACACAGTTGGAGGAGCCAGGACTAAAACTTAGGCTTTTTGAGAACATTCAAGTAGTGATTTCCTATGCTAGATATAATGGACATTTCTCTCCTATGTTGTTGATCAGGTTTTTATAAGTTTGATACCACCTTTTCCTAACATCCAAAAGCACTCAAAATAAAGACATTTCTTTCCTGTTACTGGAGTAAGAAATGGCATCCTAAGATAAAACTTGTTTGTGTTTTAAATTTTGAAAATCCTCGAATATGAAAATTCTGTAAAAGTAATCATATGTTGAATACATCAAACTTACTTAAACAGAAACTGCACAAACCTGTTTATATTTTTGAAAGCTGAGCAATCTTTCCCAATAAGGTAGTTAGATGTGTATCAAAAGGGAAAGGTGTTTAGTAACATTACTGGGAAATCTCAGCTGAGTGTATCTAAGTGCAGTTCACGTCACTAATTTGTTGTTGGCATTCTATGTGGAAGGAAAACCATTAGAAAACTTTTCAGTTGTGATCCCATCTTAAGTGTGACATTCTCAGCAACAAACTAGAAGAAATGATCTGAATGATACCAATAGGAGGAAGGTTCCAGCAGTAGTAATCAAAGCATGTATGCATGTGATCTTCAGTGGTTTTGCCTAGGTCTGCTATAAATACGTATACTTATCAAGGCATATTTTAAGCTATAGCATCATCTATATTAAATTTAGAAGTGTGAAATATGGTGGCGTAGTCAATGAAGGAGAAGCATCACATGATCTCACTCATTTGTGGATAATAAAGAACATTATAAACTGATGAACAAAAGGATAGATACAGAGACAGTAAAGCTTCAAACAGACTGAAATTACAGCAGGAAGATTAAAGTTAAGTGAGCTAGATAAGAGATCAATCAAAGGACTTGTATGCATGCATATGAGCATAACCAATGAACATAGACACTGGGAGGTTGGGGTATGCCTGAGAGGGAGGGGGGCAATGGGGAGATATGTATAAAAAATTAATAAAAATTAAAAAAAGAAATATGGTGGCATTATCAACTTGGAAAATAGACTGAATATAAACTACCTATCAAAAAGAGAGTAAAACTCAATGGGCAAAAAGGCAAGGGATAGCAAACTGCTCTGGCATAGAGAAAAAGCAAATGGAAACGTCCAAGTTTAAAGTGAACTGTAGAACAGTGGGCATATAAAACAGGTTTTAAATATATGAAAATGGCTGAAACCGGTTTGGCTCAGTGGATAGAGTGTCGGCCTGCGGACTGAAAGGTCCTGGGTTCGATTCCAGTCAAGGGCATGTATCCTGGTTGCGGGCACATCCCAGTGGGGGGTGTGCAGGAGGTGGCTGATCCATGTCTTTCTCTCTCATCGATGTTTCTAACTATCTCTCTCCCTTCCTCTCTGTAAAAAATATATTAAAAAAAATAGAAAAAATATATGAAAATGGTACTAAAGTGTATTACTAGGGATATTTTTAAAATTCCAGTTTTGGCCTTTTAAATTTAAAAGCAATAGGGATAAATTTAAGCCTATGGAGAGGAGATGGTGCAGAAAATGAATGGGATCTAGAAACGGGGTTGAGGAGGTAGGAGGTTAGGGAACACCAAGAAACAAATACAATCACAACTGGATTTAGAATCTTAAATCCAACTTCTCCAAAGTATTTAAGTTGAGAGACACTGGATTGCCAGTCTAACATCATCTGCATCAACATTAGGTTTCTTAGCATGGCTTGAATAAATTTTGCATTGTCCAGAATTGTAGTTACATATCAGAAAGCAAATTCCGACATTGGGTTTATAACTCTTGGTTCATAGTCTGTAATTACCATATCCGTCAGGATTTGTGCCATCATCACCTAGGCGTTCTTGGAGCGTTCTTGCCAGGCACCATCTTGCCCGACTCCATGTTCTTCCACTGTTCCTGCAGAAGATATTTAGGGTCTTTTTTTTTCCATATAAATTTTGGGAATATTTGTCTACACCTGTGGAATATGTCATTGGTATTTTAATAGGAATTGTGTTGAATTTATAGATTGCTTTGGATAATAGGAACAATTTAATGATGTTAATTATTCCAATCCATGAACATAGTGTATGCATTCACTTGTTTCTATCTCGGTTTCTTCCTTCCATGTCCTATAGTTTTCCAAGTATAGGTCTTTTACCTTCTTCTTTAAACTTGTTTCCAGGTACCCTTTGTTTTTGTTGTTGCAATAGTTAATGGGATAGTTTTCTTAGATTTTCTTTCAGAGACTTCTATATTGGTGTATAAAAATGCCACCAATATCTGGATGTTATTTTTGTGTTCTGCTATTTTGCTGAATTCATGTGTTAGTTCTAGTAGATTTCTGGTGAGGATTTTACATTTTCTATGTACAATGTTATGTCACCTGTGAATATTAAACAGTTTTGTTTCCTCCTTTCCAGTTTTGATACCTTTTATTTCTTCTTGTCTAAACGAGGCCTTGAACTACTATGTTGAAAAGAGTGGTGAAAGCAGACATCCCTGTTTTAATCCTGATCTTAAAGAAAACAGATATCATTTTTGCCTATTGAATATTTTGTTGTTGTACATTTTTTATGTAAGGCCTTACTCATGTTGAGGTATGATCTCTTTATTACCACTTTTATGAGAGTTTGTATAGTAAGTGGATGCTGGATATTATCGAACGCTTTTTCTGCATCTATACATATGATCATGTGATTTTTTTCATTTTGTTTGGGTGATATACCACATTATTGATTTGATAATATTGTATCAATGTTTCATCCCTGGAATAAATCCCATTTAATCATGGTGTATGGTCTTTGTAATGCATTGCTGGATCCAGTTGGTAAAATTTTGTGAGAATTTTAGCATTTACATTTATCAGAGATACTGGCCTATAACTTTTATTTTATTTTAGTGTCTTTAGTTTTTTAATTAAAATAATGCTTGCCTCATTAGACGAGCTTGAAAGACTTTTCTTCTTTAGTATTTCTTGAAATAGTTGAGGAGGAGAGGTGGTAGTTCTTCTTTGAATGTTTGGTAAAATTTGTCTTTGAAGCCATCCAGTCAAGAACTTTTGTTTGGAGTTTTAAAAATTACTTATTTCATTTTAGTAGTTGTTACTGGTGTATTTAGTTTTTCTGATTATTCGTGGTTGAATTTTGGAAGATTATATGTTTCTAGGTATTTGTGCATTTTAGTTAGGTTGTGCAATTTGTTGGCATTTAATTTTTCATAGTCCTTTCTTATACTCCTTTGTATTTTTGTGATTTCAGTTAACTTCTCTTTCATTTCTCATTTTATTTATATAGGTCTTCTTCTTTCTAATTTTTAATGAGTGTGGTTAATGATTCATCCGTCTAGTTTATGTCTTTAAAGAACTCTCTTTTGGTTTCATTGATCTTCTGTGTTGCTTTTTTAGTCTCTTTGTCATTTATTTTCACTCAGATATTATTTCCTTCTACTTACTCTTGGATTCTTTTATTGTTCTTTTGTTGATGTTGTTCATTTACACATAGGATTAGATTGTTTATTTGAGATTATTGAGGTAGACCAGTAATGCTGATGAACTTCTCTCTTGGGACTGCTTTCACTATATATCCCATAGATTTGGGGTTTTATATTTTCATTTTTTCCGGTGATTTTTTATTTCTTCCTTGATTTTATTGGTAACCCATTCATTGTTTAATTACATGCTATTTGGCCTCCATGTCTTTGAATATTTTTGAGAGTTTTTTTTTATTACAGTGGTTGATTGCTAGTTTCATACCATTGTTATCTGAGAAGGTGCTTGATATGATTGCAATCATCTTGAATTATTAAAACTTATTTTGTGTCCTCACATATGTATCTTTGAGAATGTTTTATGTGCACTGGAAAATGATGTATATTCTGCTGCTTTGGGGTATAATGTTGTGTAAATATCAATTAAATCCATTCAATCTAGTTTGTTGTTTAAGGTCACTTTTTTCTTCTGGATTTTTTTGTATGAAACATCTACCCACTAATGACAGCAGGTGTTAAGATCCCCTACTATGACTTTGTTGCTATTAATCTCTCCCTGAAAGTCCACCAAGAATTTCTTTATATAACTAGTTGCTCCTACATTAAGTGCCTATATGTTTACAAGAATTATAACCCCTTGTTGGATCAATCCTTTTAGTGTTATGTAGTGACCTTCTTTGTCTCTTGTTATGGCCTTAGTTCTGAAGTCTGTTTTGTCAAATATAAGTATTGTTACCCCAGAGGATTGTTTGTTTCCATTGCATGAATTATTTTTTCCCCCAACACTTCACTTACAGCCTGTGTGAATCTTTTGTTCTGAGGTGGGTCTCTTATAGACAGCATATATATGGCTCATTTTTTTCTTATCCATTCAGCTACCCTATGTCTTTTTTGGAACATAAGATGTGTTAACATTTTTATTTATTTTTAAATACTTCTTAATGTTGAAAGTATTATATATGTCCCCTCTTTTCCCCCATTGACTACCTGGAGCCCCCTCCCATTCTTCCTTGGCTCCCCCCATCCCCACTCCAGGCTTTCACCACTCTATGACCTTTGTCCATGGGTTATGCATCATATGCATACAATGTCTTTGGTTGATTACCTCCCACCCAACCACCATCCCCATACCCAATCTCTTTTGATTGGAGCAAATAATCCATTTACATTTAAGGTATTATTGATAGTTACTTCTTTCTTGCCGTATTTTTTTCTTTTACCTATGTTCCTCTCTACAATATGTATTTTCTTCTGAAAGCAGTCTCTTCAACATTTCTTGCAGTGCTGGTTTGGTGGTAATGAATAAAGACCGGGAGTCTTTATTTTGCTTTCCCTGGGATAGTGTGACCCAAATCGCCCCAGTGGACAGAATCTCCAGTGATTCCAAACACCAGATGCTACCCAGGCTCCTCCTCAAGACTCTGTTGCTCTGGATTGGGATCCCTGTGTGGGGTTGAGTCCTGATGCTTCTTGGGGGAAGGAGCTCTATGCCTGCGATATGCCTTTGGCTTTTCAGCACAGCCACACATTTATGAGGGGACTCTCCCTTTTACCATCTTCTACCTTTCTTACCAACCACCATGTGATTTCTACTATACTATTTGGTTATAAGTTTTCATATTAGCTATCCTTAAGTTATTTTTCAAATTGATTGCTCTAATTTAGTTGCAAATCTAGTTTGGGGCTGGGAGCTAGTAGGTATAAATTTCAGCTAATCTGCAGATATCTTGAAATAGCTAGTGTTTTTATACTTGATCAGTTGGTTCGGTAGTGTCTGGCCAGTTCTCTACAGAAAAGTCACAATGTTCTTCAAGTTACTATTTTAACCTTGTTATTAATAGGTATCATTTGGGTAGATATCTTGATATTATGTAAGCATAACTTTTTCCTTATTAAAATTTCACTCACTGTAGTTAACATCCATTGGTAATTCTTACAGGACAAAATTATTGAAAACGTTGAGGCAAAATGGTGATTCTTCTAATTCTATCGTATCTTTCTTGTCTATTAGTTGTATAAGAAAAAACTTACCCTCATTCCCCAGTCATTTGTTTTTTATTTATTCACTAGAGGCCTGTTGTAGGAAGATTCTTGCAATAGGGCTTCCTGCGGTGGTCTCTGCTGCCCCTCCTTCTTCCCCACCCCGTCTGTTTCCCTCCCTTCTCTGCTGCCCTGCCTGCTTCTCTCCCTTTGGGGCCGCCCCGCTTGCTTGCTTCTCAGAAGCTTTGCTCCCTTCTTCAGTGCTTGGCTTCCTTCTATGCTGTCTTCAGTGTTCTCTGTGAGCTTGGATATGCAAATTAATCGCTAGTTTGGTTGGGTTAATTTGCATACTTGCTCTTGATTGGCTGATGGGTGTGGCTGGTGGGCAGAGCAGAGGTACAGTCAATTTGCATGTTTCTCTTATATTAGATAGGATTTAAATCATCATGACACATGAGTACTTATTGTCTGAGTAATAATCCATTGCCATAATTACTCATTTTGAAACTTTGGGTGTATGTACTCATAGGATGTAAGTCAGGACTGAGACAGAAAGAATGGGGAATAGCCTTGGCTGTTGTATTGCTAAGTAGTTACAGCTTCAGCCTGCACACTGAATGGTTGCAGGTTCAATTCCAGGTCATGGGAGTCTTTATTACCTGAACTACACTGGTATCTATATCTGTCTTTGTATTTATATCTTATATGTACCTATACTCGTATGAGAAGTAGATAAGGTATTAAGTAAGGTAGGACCCAATTACTAGAAACATTTTTCTAATTATAAACATATTGATGTGCTCTTAAATGCATTTTTGAAAAGTATCTATATTTTTAACAGCCTTGCTTTATAGCACATACCAATTTTCATGGCTGATGTTATTATTTTTGCGATGGGAAGAGATGCACAATCAGCTTGAAGCCAACTAAACCTGGCATAACGGAATTAGTTCAAAGATAAATAAAGTTCACCAGAGGTAGAATATGATGCTAAATAAGTGAGTCTTTTATAACATAAAATAAAAATACATAAGCAAAAATGAGATCGCAAAACAGGGAAAAATTCACAAATTGTAATTGTGCAACATGTTCTGCATAAAATTTTGCATATATTTTATAAGAGATGATGAAAAAATGAAAAACATCAACTAGGAATAAAGAATTATTAACAATCCAAGTATCAAACATGACTTAGCTGACATAGTAATAAATTTGTACATGACAACTAAAGGCATGTTCTATGAAAGATATATGCCAATGTCAACAATACTTTTAGGAAATGTATCTCACTGTCCTAACAATGACAAGAGAATTTAGTGTTTCCCAGTTAAAGAACATAATCCTATTGACACACATCTCTAAGGCCGGTTTTATATCTCTGTTCCTCAGGCTGTAGATGAAGGGGTTCAGCATGGGGGTAACTACCGTATATATGACAGAAGCAATTATGTCTTTGGAACCCCATGATGAGGAGAAAAAGTAAACACCTGAAGCTGTCGCATAGTATGAAAACACCACAGAGAGATGGGAGCCCAGATAGAAAAGGCTTTCCAGAGTCTCTTAGTGGAGGACACCCTCAGGATGATGTTCCCGATATGGATATAGGAGCCCAAAATTACACAAAAAGGCAGGAAGAAAATCAATCCTCCCTCGGTGGATAGGACCAGCACATTGAGGGAAATGTCTGAGCACCTCAGCTTCAGGAGTGCAGCGAGATCACAGAAGAAGTTAGAGATGATATTATTGGCACCGAAGGACAGTTGGACAACTAGGAAAGTGTGCAACAGATCATGGACACAGGAGATAATCCAGGAGCCAGCTACCAGTAACATGCACAGTGCCTGACTCATGATTGTGGAATAGTGCCGAGGGTGACAGATGGCCACGTACCTGTCATATGCCATCACAGCTAGGAGAAAAACGTCAAGAGAACCAAAAATAATGAAAAAAATACAACTGAGAAATGCATCCCACGTAGAAGATGGATTGTTTCCCAGTATGCTTGTTCATGAGCATCTTAGGCACAGTGACAGATGAGAAGGAGATGTCAGAGAAGGCCAAGTGGCTGAGGAAGAAGTACATGGGCATGTGCAAGCAAGAGTCCAGCCTGATGAGCAGGATGATGAGCAGGTTGCCCAGCACCGTGGTCAGGTACATGCCCAGGAACAGAGTGAAGAACACGCCCTGCTGGCCTGGTGGGATGGGGAGCCCGAGGAGGAGGAAGTGGGACACGCTGCTCTGGTTCTCAGGCCTCATGCTGCTCTTCTGTCTGCTGGGGATGAAGAAAGTGCAGGAATCTCAAGAACCTAGAAAGGACGAGCAGAGCCTTCACATGTCATATTATCATTCTGTGGGAAAACAATTCACTTGAAAAAACTTTCGTATTTATTTCTCACACCTGTGGATATATACATCTCTCCTTTCTCCCAGTCTGGCTCAATGAAAACATTGAACCCGAAAGTAATCAACAGTTGCAAGAGGGTGTACTCTGTTTTACTTAACCATTATTTTTAACATCATGTTAAAAATGTGTCAGGACCTCTTTGAGAAACTGAGATGCAGCTTTGAACAAGAAAAGCAAGAT
>JAAGEH010000396.1:145710-189268 GCA_011751065.1 Lasiurus cinereus
TTAATTACTAATAAGAGACTGAGCCAAAGCCCAGGTCCACAAGTTTCTGGCCAATTTCTGACTACTCTTTGGGGAGGTGTGTGTTCAAAAGCCAAATGGATTGGGTCCTAGGGGACATTGTCATGCCCTGTCCATCTTTCGTCTTGGGCATTATTCCACCTGGGACAAATGATTTTTCAACTTAACATTTGAAATGATTTTAAACATAGAGAAAAATTGTAAAATGCCATATTGGGTTGGAAAAAAGTAGGTTTCCAGTTGTGAGTATGCAAAACACCAAACAGCACACTTTCAGCTCTCTAAGCATTCCTTTGCCCTAACCTATTATTGGTTAATATAGTGTCTGCCAGGTTATTTACTGGAAAGTTACTATTTTTTAAAGTTACTATTCTAACCTTGTAATTAATAGATATCTTTGTGTATATATTTTGATACTATACAGATATAACATTTCCTTTACTACAATTTCAACTCCCTCTATTTGACAACCATTGGTGATTCTTACATGAGAAAATTATTACAAATGTTGTTGCCAAATTGAGATATTATAATTCCATTATTTCTTCTAGATTTATTACTTAGTATTGTCCTAGACTTATTACTTGTATTGTCCTATAAGAAGAAAATTACTCTTTTCCAACACTCATTATTTTTTATTTATTCTTTTATGTCATAATGGACTCATAGTTCTTATTCTCTGAGTTACAATGTTTTATCATTCTTACTAGAGGCCCAGTGCATGAAATTAATGCGCAGGTGTGTGTGCTTGTGTGTGTGTGTGTCCCTCAGCCCAGTGTACACCCTCTCCAATCGGGGACCCATTGGAGAATGTCTGACTGCCCTTTTAGGCTTGATCCCAGTGGTATTGGGCCTAAATGGGCAGTCAGATATCCCTCTCACAATCCAGGACAGTTAGCTTCCAACCGCTCACCTGCCTGCCTGCCTGATTGCTCCTCATAGCTTTTGCCTGCCTGATCACACCCTAACTATTCCTCTGCCAGTTTGATTGATGCCTAACTGCTTCCATGCTGGCTCAATTGCCCCTAACTGCCCTCCTCTGCCAGTCTGGTCACCCCTAACTTTTCTCCCTTGCCAGCATGGTCACCCCTAACTGCCCTCCCCTTCTGGCCTGGTTGCCTCAAACTGCCCTCACCTTCAGACCTGAAAGTCCCTAATTTTCCTCTCCTGTAGGTCTGTTTGTCCCAACTGCCCTCCCCAGCAGGCCTGGTCACCCCTAACGTTCCTCCCTTGATATCCTGGTCACCCATAACTGCCCTACCCTGCTGGCCCAATTGCCCCTAACTGTGCTCCCCTGTTGGCCTGATCATTCCAAACTGTCCTTTCTTGCAGGCCTAAGTACCCCCAACTGCCCTCCTCTGCAGGCCTGGTCACCCCCAGCTTTCCTCCTCTGCAGGCCTGGTTCCACCTAAGTGCCCTCCCCTGCTGACCTGGTTGCCTCCCAACTGCCCTCCTCTGCAGGCCTAGTCCCCTCGCCCCCCAACTGCCTTTCCCTGCAGGCTTGGTCACCCCAAACTGCCCTCCCTGCAGGCCTTGTCCCTTCCAACTGTCCTCTCCTACAAGCCTGGTCACTCCCAACTGCCCTTCCCTGTAGGCCTTCTTGCCCCTAACTGCCTTCTCCTGGAGGGCTGGTCCCCCTCAATGTACTACCCTGCAGAACTGAGTCACCCCCAACTGTCCTCCCCTGAAGGTCTGGTCACCTGAAACTGCCCTCTTCTGCTTACTTAGTCACCCCCAACTTGCCCTCCCCTGCAGGCCTGGTCCCCTCACCCCTCAACTGTCCTCCCCTGTAGACCTGGTCATCCCAAACTGCCCTCCTCTGATGACTCGGTCACCCTCAACTGCCCTCCCATGCAGGCCTGGTCCCCTCAAGAGCCCTTTCCTGCAACTCTGGTCCCCCAACTGCCCTCCCCTGCAGACCTGGTTGCCCCACAACTGCCCTTCCCTGCTGGCCAGATTGCCACAATCTCCCTTGCTGGTCTAATTGTCTACAATTGCCCTCTCCTGCTGGCCATCTTGTGGCAGCCATGTTGTGTCCACATGGGAGTGGCCATCTTAGACCATATGAGGCGGCCATCTTATATGTTGCAGTGACAGTCAATTTGCATATTGCGTCTTTATTAGATAGGATTGGTTTTGAAACTTTATTTGTGCTTATTGCCTATGAGTATTCTAAATGATCTCAGACAAGTTTACTGGGAAATATATATTAAAAACACACAAGAAGCAGAAACTGGAAACTAAGAAGCTGAAGGAATGTTCATCCACAGCAGGTGCATCCAAAATGGGACAGAAAGAATGGGAGATGGAAACAGCATAGATGTTGATATATAACCTATAAATTGCAACCTAGTTTTCATTTTAAAGCCATGAATTCTAATTGATATCTCCGATTCTAGTTTGACATCATAGAGTTCTTCCCATCCTTCCTTTTCCATGTGCATAGTTTCCTAGAGAGAGAGGGACCCCCCTTTTCCTAATGTTTACTTATTTGCTCAGGCTTTGGATACATGGTGAGTTGTTTTGGAATCTTGACTCACACCATTGTTGATGACACACTAAGTGCAGCTTAAAACTTTTTTGGCAATTTTTTTTTAATTGTGAGAGTATGTAGTAAAAATTCTGGGTTCAAGAATTACTTAGGGTACTTATTTTAATTTCCTCTTTGGTGTAATTACAGTGTGTAATAGGAATATATTTAGGTTCACTTATATTGTTTTATTCTATTTTGCTTTATTCACCACCTCTTCTATTTATTTTTGGAGGCAAAAGGACACAAGTAGTTCAATATAATTAAAATGACACAAGTAATTCTGTCCCCACTGACAGCTGTCAGTTTACATTTCAATACAATGTCAATTATTGAAATAGTTTAATAAAACCATACAGATATCAAGTGTATAGCCAAATGAAATACCTACATACCACATTGTGCCCTAATTACCCAAACTCATATCTCTTTCCCTCTCCTTTGATCCTCCCTTTGTTCACTTCCACCTCCTCCCCACAACCTCTTTTCATCTGGCACTCACCATAATGTTTTCTATGTCTATATGTGATATATAATTTTTCTTGCTTTATTTCTTCCCATTTTTTTTGCCCAGCTGTCCTTAACACCTCCCTTTTGAGAACTATCAGTCTACTCTATGCTTCTGTTTTTATTTCTTTTAAATTAAATCTTTATTATTCAGATTATTACATTTGTTTCTCTTTTTTCCCCTCCATAGCACCCCTCCACCCAGCTCCCACCCTTCCCTCCCTCCCATTGATCTCATCCATAGGTGTATGATTTTTGTCCAGTCTCTCCCTGTACACCCCTCACCCCTTTCCCCCTGAGAATTATCAGTCCACTCCCTTTCTGTGCTCCTGATTCTAATAAATTCACCAGTTTATTCTGTTGATCAAATTTTTAATTCACTTAATTTTTAGATTCACTTGTTGATAGATATGTATTTCTTGTTCATAATTTTTTGGCTTTTACCTTTTTCTTCTTCTTCTTCTTCTAAAAGAGTACCTTTCAGCATTTCATATAATACTGGTTTGGAGTTGATGAACTCCTTTAGTTTTTTCTTCTCTGTGAAGCTCTTTATTTGCCCTTCAATTCTGAATGATAGCTTTGCTGGATAGATTATTCTTGGATGTAGGTTCTTGCTGTTCATCATGTTGAATATTTCTTGCCACTCCCGTCTGGCCTGCATCGTTTCTGTTGAGAAATCAGCTGACAGTCGTATGGGTGGTCCCTTGTAGGTAATGAACTGTTTTTCTCCTGCTGCTTTTAATATTCTCTCTTTGTCTTTTGCTCTTGGTATTTTAATTATGATGTGTCTTGGTGTGGTTCTCTTTGGATTCCTTTTATATGGGTTTCTGTGTGCTTCCTGGACTTGTAAGTCTATTTCTTTTAGCAGATGTGGGAAGTTTTCAGTCATTATTTCTTGAAATAGGTTTTTAGTATCTTGCTCTCTCTCTTCTGGCTCCCACAATTCTGATTTTGGTATGCTTGAAGCTGTCCCAGAGACTCCTTACATTATCTTCACATTTTTGGATTCTTTTCTCTTCTTGCTTTTCCAGTTGAGTGTTTTTTGCTTCTTTATATTTCAAATTTTTGACTTGATTCTTGCCTTCCTCTAGTCTGCTGTTAGGACTCTGTATAATATTTTTTATTTCATGCAATGTATGTTTAATTTCTAGTTGGTCCTTTTTCATCTCCAGTTGGACCTTTTCCATCTCTAGTTGGATGTTTTGCATCTCTAGTTGGTCCTTTTTCATCTCCTTTTGGCTCTCACTAACTTTATCCAACTTTTCTAGCATATTAAAAAACCTTATAAGCGTGGTTTTGAACTCTATATCCAGTCGTTTTTTTTTCCTCCATTTCTTTTGTTTGTGATCCCTTCCCTTGTCTTGGCATTTTCACTATGCTGGGGAAACTTCTGTGTTGAATTCAGCCTTATGATACCAGACTTGCAAAACCGCAGAAGCCTCTGTTGAGATTGGGATGGGGAGAGTCTCAGGGCTTAAGGGTCCGCCTTGCCTTCCAGTCGGCCACGCCCTCCAAGGCCCCTGAGTCTCACGTGACCGGGTAATCACTGGAGTGGTCCTTGTGTGTGCGCGCTTGCCTGCGCACCCTCAGTGCCTCTAACCTCTGCCTTTCCAGCTCCCCTGCGCACCAGGACCATAGGAGTCTAGGTCTCCAGGGTTTCGCCCGAAACAGGGGCTTAGTGGAGTCAGAAGTGGCACAGTTGGGAGGGTCTGTCTCCTGCCCACTCGCGAAAGCCAGCGGCACAATCAGCAATCTGTCCTGTGTGCAGTGCTGTGCGCGCCGCCACCAGACCTCTGATCTTTTGCGACTCCCCTAAATTTCCATGCAACTCTCCCTTTTCACAGTCCAAACTACCCCCGTATGAGTTTCGGCTGGATCTGGGGTTTAGTGTCATAAGATAAGGGGTTCAATGCCATTGGGAGTCTCCATTTCCCTCCCGCCAGAGAAAGCCAGCCAGCCAGGTACCCGCTCTCTCAGGGAGCACATCTCCGTACCTCAGCTTTTTGCAGCTCCTCTGGGTTTCTGTGAGCCCCTCTCTTTCCTTCTAGCTGTAGAACTTCCACTCAGCCAGCTTTCCTGTGGTTCTAGATGATCTCTGTTCTGTCTTTTAGTTGTAGTTTTGAAATTGTTGTGCGAGGCAGCAGTGTAGGTGTTTACCTATGCCAACATCTTGGATTCTCTATCTGTTTTTATTTTTTAAAAATTATTTTGATGATTAGATTACCCATATAAGTGAGATTCTAGTGTATTTGTCTTCCTCTGACTAGCCTTTCCCACTTAGCATAATAATTTCCAGGTCCATCCATGCTGTCTCCAAAGGAGATTTTCCTTTTTGTGGCCAAGTAGTATTCCATTTTAAAAATATACCGTGGGTTTTTTATTTTTTATTCCTAACGATGGGCCCTTGAGGTGTTTCCAGATCTTAACTACTGCCTGTGTTTTTTTTATGTTTAAATTGGCATTTATATGAATATTTTACTTCCCCTTCATTTTTACATGACATGTAGCATGCTATAAATGCTCTTCCATGCATTGCTTTTTAAAATGCAACAGTGTATCCTATTTCTACATTTCAATTCATAAATATTTCTGTTGTTATATTTTTCCCAGTTACACAATAATAAGTTTTATTAGTGTTACATAGAGTTTTCTTTACTGGTCCTAGTATGAAATATTGGTGTTAAGTGTCTTAAATGCCACCCAATTGTATGCCTCCAATGGCTAACATGATAAATTTTATGTTTTATATATTAAACTATAATTAGAAATTAAAGAGCAGATAATAGGTACTCTTTATATAGTGGTCTTGCACATAAATAATTACAATAACAGCAACATAATAATATTTGATCAATACATAAATAAGGGGGAATGGAATAAGAATACATTTGATTAATCAAAAGGAAAGAAAATGAGACAATAAATGTGAAGTAGGTGTATCAAGTAAAAATCAGTAATATGAAAAATATAAATTTAGATATATTATGATTATATTAGACTAGAGGCCCAGCACATGAAATTTGGGCACTGGGGTGGGGAGATCCCTCAGCTCTGCCTGCACTCTCTCATAGTTGGGACCCCTCCGGGATGTCTGCCTGCTGGCTTATGCCCAATCCTCCCAGGTTTGCCCGATCTCTGCATGGATTGCTTTAGCCGGAAGTCAGACATCCCTCCCGCAGTCGGGCTATTGCAGTCTGGCACCCTTTGCTCCTTACTGCGCACCTGCAGTGGAGGTGGGAGAGGCTCCTGCCACTGCCCCTGCACTCGCCACCTGTGAGCCTGGCTTCTGGCTGAGTGGTGCTCTCTCTGTGGGAGCGGACTGAGTACCAGGGGGCAGCTCCAGCATTGAGCATCAGGCCCCTCGTGGTCAGTGCACATCAAAGTGACCAGTCATTCCACCATTTGGTCAGTTTTCATATTAGGGTTTTATTATATAGGATTCAATAGATAAAATTCTCTACAAATACTATAATTGTTGCTTTTCATAAAAAGAGTAAATCCAACTTTACACTGTTAGTAATGGACTCCTAACAGATATAAAGACATATCAAACCTTAAAGTGATGGAAATAATATGTAAACACTAACAATGAGAAAGGGGCATCTTTACTACCAATGCTATGCTAGTGTCTGTAGAATTCGTTATAATGTATCTGTACTAATATCAGAAGTAGACAAGGTGTTAAGGTAGGATCCATTGCTAGATGTGGCTGTTAAATTCATTTTAAAAATGCATTCATGAAGTCTTGCTTTGTAGCCCATGCTCATTTTCATAGTGTAATTCTTCTTATCATGGCTGATTGAAGTCTAATAATATCATGTCATTGAATGTGAGTTAGAAGAGATGTGCACAATCAGCTTGAAGCCAATTAGAGACAGCAAACAATAATCAGTTCAAAAATAGTTCATCAAGAATGGATCATGATGATAATCCAGTGAGTACTCAATAACATAGTCTAAAATTACAAACTCACAATTATAATTGTGTAAGATATTTAAAAAAATTTGCATATGTCTTATGAGAGATTATTAACAAGGGAATAAAGAATTATTAACAACCCAAGTAGCAAATTTGACCAAGTTGAATATTAGCAGCACTTGTACATAACAATGGAATGCATATTCTATTACAGTTATATGGAGATATCGACCATTACAATAATTATAGAAGTTCTATCTCACTGTGCTCATGACTGCCACAGATGATTTAGTGAGTACCAGTTAAAGAACTTACCTCTATTGACACACATCTCTAAGGCCTGTTTTATATCTCTGTTCCTCAGGCTGTAGATGAAGGGGTTCAGCATGGGGGTAACTACCGTATACATGACAGAAGCAATTATGTCTTTGGAACCCCATGATGAGGAGAAAAAATAAACACCTGCAGCTGTCCCATAGTATAAAAGTACCACAGAGAGATGGGAGCCACAGGTAGAAAAAGCTTTAAAGAGTCTCTTAGTGGAGGGTACCCTCAGGATGATGTTCCCGATACGGATATAGGAGCCCAAAATTACACCAAAAGGCAGGAAGAAAATCAATCCTCCCTCGGTGAATAGGACCAGCTCATTGAGGGAAATGTCTGAGCAGCTCAGCTTCAGGAGTGCAGCGAGATCACAGAAGAAATGAGAGATGATATTATTGGCACAGAAGGACAGTTGGACAACTAGGAAAGTGTGCAACAGATCATGGACACAGGAGATAATCCAGGATCCAGCTACCAGCAGCTCACACAGCCTCTCCCTCATGATGGAGGTGTAGAGCAGAGGATTACAGATGGCCACATACCTGTCATATGCCATCACAGCCAGAAGAAAATTGTCAAGACCAGCAAAATGCATGAAAAAATAGAACTGCATAATACATCCCACATAGGAGATGGATTTTTGCTGAGTCTGCATGCTCATGAGCATCTTTGGCACAGTAACAGAGGAAAGAGAAATGTCAGAGAAGGCCAAGTGGCTGAGGAAGAAGTACATGGGTGTGTGCAGGCGAGCGTCCAGCCTGATGAGCAGGATGATGAGCAGGTTGCCCAGCACCGTGGTCAGGTACATGCCCAGGAACAGACTGAAGATCAGGCCCTGTTGGCCTGGTGGGATGGGGAGCCCCTGGAGTAGGAAGTGGGATAGGCTGCTCTGGTTCTCAGGCTTCATGCTGGTCTTTTGTCTGTGGGGGATAAAGAAATTGCAGGAATCTCAAGAACCTAGAAAGGACGAGCAGAGCCATCACATGTCATATTATCATTCTGTGGGAAAACAATTCATTTATTAAACTTTTGTATTTATTTCTCACACCTATGGATGTATGCATCTCTCCTCTCTCCCAGTCTGACTCCATGAAAACTTTGAACCCAAAAGTAATCAACAGTTGCAAGAGGGTGTTCTTTGTTTCATTTAACCATTATTTTAAACCTCATGTCTGTGTCTGGACCTCTTCTGAAAAGTGAGATGCAGCAGTGAAGAAGAAAAGCAAGCTACCCACTTCTGTGAAATAGATTTTCACAAGGACAGAGGAATAATTTCTACACAAGTCTAGAGCCAAAAGATAATAATTCACTGTGGCAGAACGAGAAACTGAACCCTGGAACTGGCATCATTTGTTAGTGCCTTAAAATAATGTGCGTTTCACGGCTGCAGCACCCACTGAACAGCCGGGGCTCAGAATAACACTCTCCAATCGGCACAGACACACGGACTCAGAGGAGCTCCACCCAGCACACAGAAAGTGCCTGTGTGTTGTTCTTGGTCATGTTGTAGTTTGTGCCTTTGAATCAACATATGAAAGAGAACTATATAACCAGACACCCAGAGTAGAAAGACCATGGGCAGACGAAGAAACAGGCAAGTATCACCAGAAAAGGAAGTAAACGAAATAGAAGCAGAAATAAACCTGCCATAGAAAGAGTTCAGAGAAGTGATCATAAGGTGATGAAAATAATGGAAGACAAAATCGACAATGTGAGTAAGAGTCAAGAAGAAATGAAGAAGAAGCAAGAAGAAATGCAGAATAATCAAGAAGAAATGAAAAATGACATCAATGCTATAAAGAACTCAATAGAAAGCATCAAAAGTAGACTAAAAGAAGCAGAGGATGCATCAGTGAGCTAGAAGACAAGTTAGAAAAATATACCCAAGTACAGCAGCTTCTAGAAAAAAAATTAAAAAGCAAGATGACAGCCTAAGGGAACTTTGGGATAACATGAAACAAAATAACATCTGCATAATTGGGGTTCCAGAAAGAGTGGAAACTGAGCAAGGAATAGAAAACCTGTTTGAAGAAATAATGAGAAAAAACTTCCCTAATATAGAAAAGAAAAAACCCACACAAATCCAAGAAGCTCACAGAGTCACAAGCAAAATGAACCCCAAAAAACCAGCACCAAGGCACATTATAATTAAATTGGCAAACACCAATGAGAAAGTAAAAATCTTAAAAGCGGCCAGAGAGAAACAGAAAGTTACCTACAAAGAACCCCCATAAGACTAGCAACTGATTTCTCAACAGAAACTCACCAGGCCAGAAGGGAATGGAATGAAATAAACAAAGTCATGCAAAGGAAGGTTCTGAAGCCAAGAATACTGTACCCTGCAATGCTTTTAATCAAAATTGTAGGTGAAATCCGAAACTTCACAGACAAAAAAGGACTAAAGCAATATATTACAACCAAACCAGCAATGCAAGAAATGTTAAAGGGTCTGATGTAATAAAAAGAAATAGGAAGCAAAGAAGGAACTCGGGGTAAAGACTAAAAATGGCAACAGATAAGTACCTATCAATAATAACTTTAAATGTAAACGGATTAAATGCTCCAATCAAAAGACATAGGGTAGCCATGACTGGTTTGGCTCAGTGGATAGAGCGTCGGCTTGCGGACTGAAAGGTCCTAGGTTTGATTCCAGACGGGGGCATGCACCTTGCTTGTGGACACATCTCCAGTGTGGGGTGTGCAGGAGGTGGCTGATTGATGTCTCTCTCTCATTGATGTTTCTGATTTTCTATTCCTCTACCTTCCTCTCTGTGAAAATTCAATAAAATATATTAAAATAAAAAGACATAGGGTAACCGATTGGATGAGAAAACATGATCCATATATCTACTGTCTACAAGAAACCCATCTCAGGAAAAGAGATGCACACAGATTGAAGGTGAAGGGATGGAAGATGATATTTCAGGCAAATAGAAATGAAAGAAAAAGCTGGGATTGCAATACTTATATCTGACAAATTAGATCTCAATGTGAAGGACATAAGAAGAGATAAAGAAGGCCACTTCATAATACTAAAGGGAACAATCCAACAAGAAGAAATAACTTTGGTAAACATATTAGCACCCAATATAGGAGTACCTAAATACATAAAAAAAATCCTGGAGGATATTAAGGGAGAGATTGACAGCAATACAATCATAGTAAGAGAATTTAATACCCCACTGTCACCACTGGACAAATCATCTAAACAAAAAATCAGCAAAGAAACATCAATCCTAAATGACTCACTAGACCAGATGGAGTTAATTGACATCTTCAGAACATTTCACCCCAAAGCCACAGAATATCCATTCTTCTCCAGTGCACGTGGGTCATTTTCAGAGCTAGATCATATGTTGGGTCATAAGAAAAGTCTCTTCAAATTCAAGAAGATAGAATTCATATCAAGCATTTTCTCAGACCACAGTGACATAAAACTGGAAATCAACTATAATAAAAACAATAGAAAGAAATCAAACATATGGAGACTAAACAGCATGCTATTAAACGACTGGGTAACCAAAGAAATCAAGGAAGAAATAAAAAACATCATGGCAACAAATGACAATGACAATACAACAATACAAAATTTATGGGACAAAGTGAAAGCAGTCTTGAGAGGGAAGTTCATAGCCCTCCAAGCCTACTGCAACAAACAGGAAACAATGTTAATAAATTTCCTAAGCCTACAACTCAAAGAGCTAGAAAGAGAGTAACAAGAAAAGCCCAGTGTAAGCAAAGGAAGGAAATAGTAAAGATCAGAGCGGAGATACACAACATGGAGACCAAAGAAACAATTCAAAAGATCAACAAAACCAAGAGCTGGTTCTTTGAAAGGATAAACAAGATTGATGAACCTCTAGCCAGGCTCACCAAGAAGCAAAGAGAGAAGACCCAAATAAAAAAATCAGAAGTGAAAGAAGAGAAATAACAACAGCCCCCCCGAAATACAAAGGATTGTTAAAAAATACTATGAACAACTCTATTCCAACAAATTGGACAACCTGCAAGAAATGGACATATTCCTAGAAAAATATAACCTTCCAAATTTCAACCAGGAAGAATCTAAACAGCTCAATAGTCCAATAACTATGGAAGAAATTGAAGCAGTCATCAAAAAGCTTCCAGCAAACAAAAGCCCGGGACAAGATTGCTACATAGGAGAGTTTTACCAAAGATTCAAGGAAGAATTAAAACCTATCCTCCTCAGACTATTCAGAAACATTCAAGAAGAAGGAACACTTCCAAACACCTTCTATGAAGCCAGCATCATTAATACCAAAACCAGATAAAGACAACACAAGGAAAGAGAATTATAGGCCAATATCTCTCATGAACATAGATGCCAAAATCCTCAACAAAATTCTAGCAAATCGGATCCAGCAGCACATCAGAAAGATCACACACCATGACCAAGTAGGATTCATCCCAGGAATGCAAGGATAGTACAATATCGACAAATCAATAAACGTGATACATCACATAAAGAAATTGAGAGATAAAAATCACATAGTCATATCAATTGATGCAGAAAAAGCATTTGACAAAATCCAACACCCTTTCTTGAGAAAAACTCTCAGGTAAGTGGGAATAGAAAGATCATACCTCAACATCATAAAAGCCATATATGATAAACCCACAGCTAACATCATACTCAATGGGCAAAAACTAAAACCATTTTCCCTAAGAACTGGAACAAGACAGGGATGCCCACTCTCACCTCTCCTGTTCAACATAGTAGTGGAAGTATTAGCCACTGCAATTAGACAAGAAGAAGAAATAAAAGGCATCCAAATTGGAAAAGAAGAAGTAAAGCTGTCCTTATTTGCAGATGACATGATACTGTACATAAAAAACCCGAAGGACTCCATCCCCAAACTAATTGACTTAAGAAATGAATTCGCCAATGTAGCAGGATACAAAATTAATGCCAAGAAATCTGTGGCATTTCTATACACTACTAGTGAAATTACAGAAAGAGAGACTAAAAAAGCAATCCCATTTACCATTGCACCAAAAAAATTAAGAGACCTAGGAATAAACCTAACTAAGGAGGTAAAAGACCTATATGTATAAAACTACAGGACACTGAAAAGAGATAGAGGAAGATGTAAACAGATGGAAGAGCATACCATGCTCATGGATTGGGAGAATCAACATCATTAAAATGTCCATACTACCCAAAGCAATCTACAGATTCAACGCAGTACCCATTAAAATACCAACGACATATTTCACAGACCTACAAAGAATTCTTCATAGATTCACCAGGAACAACAACAACAAAAAAAAAAGACCACGAATAGCCACAGCAATTCTGAGAAATAAGAATAAAGTAAGTGGGACCTCAATACCAGATTTCAAGCTATACTACAAAGCACCTGTTCTCAAAACAGCCTGGTACTGGCAGAAGAACAAACATATAGACCAATGGAATAGAATAGAGAATCCAGATATCCACCCAAACCACTATGCTAAATTAATATTTGACAAAGGAGGCATGAGCATACAATGGAGCCAAGATAGCCTCTTCAATAAATGGTGTTGGAAAAATTGGACAGATACATGCAAAAAAATGAAACTGGACCACCAACTTACACCAAATACAAAAATAAACTCAAAATGGATACAGGACTTAAACATTAGAAGGGAAACCATAAAAATACTAGAGGAATCCACAGGCAGCAAAATCTCAGACATATGCCAAAAGAACTTCTTCACTGGTACTGCTCCAAAGGCAATGGAAGCTAAAGAAAAAATAAACAAATGGGACTACATCAAAATAAAAAACTTTTGCACAGCAAAAGAAACCATCAACAAAACAACAAGAAAGCCCACTGTATGAGAAAACATATTTGCAAATGTTATCACTGATAAAGGTTTAATCTCCAACATCTACAGCCAACTTATACAAGTTAATAAAAGGAAGAGAAATGATCCAATAAAAAAATGGGCAATGGACCTAAGTAGAACCTTTTCAAAAGACGACAGAAGGAAGGCCAAGAGACACATGAAAACATGTTCAAAGTCACTAATTATTCAAGAGATGCAAATCAAAACGACCATGCAATACCATCTTACACCTGTCAGAATGGCAATCATCAACAAATCCACAAAGGACAAGTTTTGGCGAGGCTGCGGAGAAAAAGGAACCCTTGTGCACTGTTGGTGGGAATGCAGACTGGTGCAGCCACTGTGGAGAACAGTATGGAGTTTCCTCAAAAAGCTAGAAATGGAGCTCCAATTTGACCCAGCATTCCCACTCTTAGGAATATATTCTAAGAAAATACAAACACCAATCAGAAATAATTTATGCGCCCCTATGTTCATAGCAGCACAATTTACAATAGCTACAATTTCGAAACAGCCAAGGTGCTCGTCAGCAGATGAGAGGATCAAAAAACAATGGTACTACACAATGGAATTGTATGCTGCCATTAAAAAGAAGGAATTATTACCATTTGCAGCAACCTGGATGGAACTGGAGAGCCTTATGCTTAGTGAAATAAGCCAGTCAATGAAGGAGAAACACCACATGATTTCACTCATTTGTGGATAATAAAGCACATTATAAACTGATTAACAAAAGGTAGATACAGAGGCAGTAAAGCATCAAACAGACTGTTAAGTTACAGTAGGAAGTTTAAGGAGAGGTGGGGTAGATGAGAGATCAACCAAGGACTTGTATGCATGCATATAAGCATAACCAATGAATACAAGACACGTGGGTTTAGGGTATGCATGGGAGGGGGGGCAATAGGGAGATATGTATACATGTAACACAAAAAAAGGGCAAAAAAAATGTGAGTCTCCAGGGCTGAATTGGGATTCTTGGAGCATTTTTACATTCCTCTCATGAATCTGCCAGGTCTCAGTGACCTACAGCTGTAAACTCAGGGACACTCTCAAATGGGTGGCCATTTAAAACCACTTGATGTCAGAATAGCTCCAAAATCAAACTAGTCCACATACTATCTTTCATAATATGGTTGAACATTTAGTACCACGTTTGGGTATTGGCCTAAGGACCTACCTACATTTCCTATAGAAATCCTCATGTCAACCGTACATTCCCAGATTTTAAAACCTTGTCACAACTGCACTAAGAATTTGTGTTCTTTAACCTTTTTTAGATTTTAAGAAATAGAAACATAAATGATATAAATTCTCTAGGCGCAAGCAATGCAGTAGGGAATAGATGGACATACACATGTGTGTATATCTATATGTATAATGTATGTAATAATATGTATAAAATTTGTATTATCATACACACACACACACACACACATATATATGCAAAAAAGGCTAAGTCAGTGGTCAGAAAACTGCAGCATGTGAGCCACATGCAGTTCTTTGGCCCTTTGAGTGCGGCTATTCCACAAAATACCACGAGTGGGGGCGCACACACAGTGCAATGGAAAGTTGATGGGCCATGTGCAGCAGTCGGTTTTCTGCTCTGAAAAGAAATTTCAATTGTTGTACTGTGGATATTTGGCTCTGTTGACTAATGTGTTTGCCGATCACTGGGCTAACTAACCATCTAACCAGCCCGTACATATGACACACATGACTCTACACAGGAGCTGCTGAGCTGTGCTGATTTGGCAATGGAAGTTCTTTGGTATTGCACCCCAGAAGCAGTATGGAGCCCACTTTCTTGTTGGGCCATGTGATTCCATGTTCTGCTGTGGGTGCAGAAATCTGTGCACCAAGCCACTAGTTTTTATATAATAAAAATCACCAAGTATTAGGTACTTCACGAGGTTCCATCTAATATATGTTTGTGATCAGAATCCTGCTCTTAACTTACATAGGAAAACATCCTTTTTTTTGCTTAGGAGAGGCCAGTACAGTGTGTTATATTAGAGCTGAGAGGAGAACTCAAAGTTGTCCAGAATTTTGAAACCTCTTATTAGATAATTTCATTCCTTTATATTTATATACCTTCCAACTGACAAAATTTCATATAACTTTATTTTGCACAATAACTTTTTACTGAGAACCTCTGTAAGATTCACAATAGAAGTATAATTCCTTTCATTTTATAGATGGGGAAACTAATACCAAAAATTTAAGGAACTTTCCTAGGGTCTCTCCACTATTTGGTGATGATTCTGCCCAATAACTTCACACAGCCTGATGCATAAAGGATATTTTTCTAGGTTGTTTCAAGGACTTGTATGCATGCATATAAGCACAACAAGTGGACACAAGACACTGGAGGGGGTGGGATGAGGGCATCCAACAGGGGTAAAGGAGGCTGGGAGAAGGTCAATGGGAAAAAAGGAGATCTATGTACTAATATGTATAAAATAAAAAAAGTAATGAAGAAAGGTAAATAAAAGAAACGACAAGAAAAAAAAACTTTTTATAAAGAAAAGAAAATGTGAAGGAGAGATTGCAAAATCTGAGGGCCTCTCACACTCTGGTACACGCAAATGAGAACGGATTTGTTTCAGGAGACCAGAAGTTGCTTAGTTTGTGGCTATGTCAGCTAATGGTGCCAGGACAGGTAAGGACCTACTTGAGTTGTGACACACACACACACACACACACACACACACACACACACTCACTGCTGTGTTGATGGTTCCAGTCACATGTGATCACATTCCTGTCCTCAGGGAAGAATAGTCAATATGTTGTTCAGCTAAAAAACACTTGTCTACATGTATAAATATCCTAAGTAACACACCAAGTACGACAAACACAACATACAATGATGGACCACTCACCCACGAAAATACTAATACACCTGACTCATGGAGTCATCTGGTGAACACTCAATTCACCACATATACATAACTCAAGTGCCATACATATATCACCAAAAGCACACAAGACCACAAACAATTAGAAAATCATACAAGCGTCCGGCTGGTGTTCCTCAGTGGTTGAGTTTTGACCTATCCACTAGGAGGTCAATGTTTGATTCTAATCAGGGTACATTACTGGTCTGTGGGTTCAATCCCATGGGCGGTGTTAAGGAGACAGCTTATCAGGAATTCTGTCTCATCAAACATGGAACATATGTTTCTATGTCTGTCTCTCCCTTCAATAAAAATACTTTTGAAAATATCTCACAAGAAACATACACCAGAAGCACAAATGCAGACTCACTACAACAAGTAGCACACACCCTCCTAATATTGAAAGGCAGGCTTTCCCTCTTCTAGGGGTCAGGTGTCTACTTGGTGCAGTTAAACCTATTCAGTTGCAGGCAGTCATTAAAGCAGCAATAACATCCATGCACCCTTCCATGTCTCACACACGAGTGTGCCACCACAGACACAGCTCCCATGTGCGCCAAGACACGCTGCTGTGCAGAGATGCGAGCCCTCTCTGAGCTGACCTTGGTGCCTGGTGAGGTTGAGCATCTTCTTGTCCAGAAGCAGAGACAACAGTCTCACCCAGATTCTCAACTGTGATACCAGTATTTATAATGACAGGCATGAATCGGGAGTCCCTCACCACACACCAAGAAGTGATAACTTTTTCTACATGAATGAAAACAGGACTTGGAGTCAGATATATAGCACACGCACACACACACACACACACACTTATGCATGGCACTATTAAATACCATGTACACAAGCATATACAATACATGTGGACACACACACACACAGATTCCTGACACAGAATCTCACACATGAACCCACTAGCACACAAGCAGACCCATAGCCAAGTGTAGATTTCCAGCTCCTCTCACCTAGGCTCGTCATTGTTGAGGTCCGACGCCTTCTCCTCCAGACTGTTGCCCATCTCCTCAGGAGTTCTTTAGGAGACCTAACATCCAGATACACAAAAGAAATATCTGGGGCCTTGGCACTTATATAGACTTTCCTTTTCCTTAACCAGCTTCTAACAAATGAGTCCAAAAATAACACTTAATTACTAATAAGAGACTGTGCCAAAGCCTAGACTGGCCAATTTCTGACTACTCTTTGGAGAGCTGTGTGTTCAAAAGCCAAATGGACTGCGGTCCTAGGGGACAGTGTCCCTGATCCCAGTCATGCCCTGTCCATCTTTCGTCTTGGGCATTATTCCATCTGGGACAAATGATATTTCAACTTAATATTTGAAATGATTTTAAACATAGAAAAAAATTGTAAAATGCCATATTGGATTGGAAAAAAGTAGGTTTATGCAAAACACAAAGTTTATTCACATATTATTATTTATTATTATTGTATTAGTTTTCATGGTAACATACACACAGAGAAAACCAAACAGCACACTTTCAGCTCTCTCTAAGTATTCTTTTACCCTAATCTATAATTGGCTAATGTGGTGTGTGACAGGTTATCTACTGGAAAGTTACTATTTTTTTTAAGTTACTTTCGGAACCTTTTAATTAATAAATATCATTTTGTATATATTTTGATACTATACAAAGATAACATTTCCTTTACTACAATTTCAACTCACTATATTTGACATCCATTGGTGATTCTTATATGAGAAAATTATTACAAATGTTGTTGCCAAATTGTGATATTATAATTCCATTATTTCTTCTAGATTTATTACTTGTATTGTGCTAGACTTATTACTTGTATTGTTCTATAAGAAGAAAATTACTCTTTTTCAACATTCCTTTTTTTATTTATTCTTTTATGTGATAATGGACTCATAGTTCTTATTCTCTAAGTTACAATCTTTTATCATTCTTACTAGAGGCCTAGTCCATGAAATTAATGCACAGGTGTGTGTGTGTGTGTGTGTGTTTGTGTGTGTGTGTGTATTTCTCAGCGCCGTCTGCACCCTCTCTAATCGGGGACACATTGAAGAATGTCTGACTGCTCGTTTAGGCCTGATCCCAGCGGAATTGGGCCTAAATGGGCAGTCAGACATCCATCTCACAATCCAGGACAGCTAGCTTCCAACCGCTCACCTGCCTGCCTGCCTGATTGCTCGTCATCGCTTTTGCCTGCCTGATCACCTCCTAACTATTCCTCTGCCAGTCTGATTGATGCCTTACTGCTCTCCTGCTGGCTTAATTGCCCCTAACTGCCCTCCTCAGCCAGTCTGGTCACTCGTAACTGTTCTCCCTTGCCAGCATGGTCACCCCTAACTACCCAATCCTTCTGGCCTGGTGGCCCCAAACTTCCCTCACCTTCAGGCCTGATTGTCCCTAATTTTCCTCCCCTGTAGGCCTGTTTGCCCCAAACTGCCCTCCCCTGCAGGCCAGGTCACCCCTAACTTTCCTCCCTTGACAGCCTGTCAACCCTAGCTCCCCTCCCCTGCCGGCCCAATTGCCCGTAACTGTGCTCCCCTGTTGGCCTGATCATCTCTAACTGTCCTTTCCTACAGGCCTAATTACCCTCAACTGCCTTCCTCTGCAGGCCTGGTCACCCCCAGCTTTCCTCCTCTGTAGGCCTGGTCACACCTAAGTGTCCTCCCCTGCTGGCCTGGTCACCTCAAACTGCCCTCTTTTGCTGACTCAGTGATCCCCAACTTGTCCTCCCCTGCAGGCCTGGTCCCCCCAACCGTCCTCTTCTGTAGGCCTGGTTGCCCCAAACTGCCCTTCTCTGCTGACTCAGTCAACCCCAACTGCCCTGCCCTGCAGACCTGGGCCCTCCCCTGCCCTCCCCTGCTGGCCGGATTGCCCACAATTGCCCTCCCTTTCTGGTCTAATCGTCTACAATTGCCCTCTTCTGCTGGCCATCTTGTGGCAGCCATCTTGTGTCCACATGGGGCTGCCATCTTTGACCATATGGGGGCAGCCCTCTTATATGTTGCAGTTATGGTCAATTTGCATATTGCTTCTTTATTAGATAGGATTGGTTTTAAATCTTTATTTGTGCTTATTGCCTATGAGTATTCTAAATGATCTCAGACAGGTTTACTGGGAAATATATATTAAAAAAAAACAAGTAGCAGAAATTGGAAACTAAGAAGCTAAAGGAATGTTATTCACAGCAGGTGCATCCAAAATGGGACAGGAAGAATGGGAGATGGAAACAGCATAGATGTTGATGTATGACCTATAAATTGCAACCTAGTTTTCATTTTAAAGCCATGAATTCTAATTGATATCTCTAATTCTAGTTTGACATCATAGAGTTCTTCCCATTCTTCCCTTTTCCATGTGCATAGTTTCCTAGAGAGAGAGGGACCCCCTTTTCCTAATGTTTACTTCTTTGCTCAGGCTTTGGATACATGGTGAGTTGTTTTGGAATCTTGACTGACACCACTGTTGATGACACACTAAGTGCAGCTTAAAACTTTGTTGGCAATTTTTTTAAAAAATGTGAGAGTACGTAGTCAAAATTCTGGATTCATGAATTACTTAGGGTACTTATTTTAATTTCCTCTTTGGTGTAATTACAGTGTGCAATAGGAATATAATTAGGTTCACTTATATTGTTTTATTCTATTTTGCTTTATTCATCACCTCCTCTATTTATTTTTAGTGGCAAAAAGACACAAGTAGTTCCACAATATCAAAATGACACAAGTAACTCTTTCTCCACTGACAGCTGTCAGTTTACATTTCAATACAATGTCAATTATTGAAATTGTTTAATAAAACGATACAGATGTCAAGTGTATAGCCAAATAAAACACCTGCATACCGCATTGTGCAATAACCACCAAAACTCATATCTCTTTCCTTCTCCTTTGATCCTCCCTTTGTTCACTTCTACCTCCTCCCCACAACCTATTTTCCTCTGGCACTCACCGTAATGTTTTCCATGTCTATATGTGATATATATATTTTTTCTGCTTTATTCCTTCACCATTTTTTTGCCCAGCTGACCTTAACACCTTTCTGAGAACTATCAGTCTACTCTATGTATCTATGTTTCTGTTTATATTTTTTAAATATTACTTCGATGATTAGCTTACACATATAACTGAGATTCTATTGTATTTGTCTTTCTCTGACTTGCCTTTCCCACTTAGCATAATAATTTCCAGGTCCATCCATGCTGTCTCAAAAGTAGATTTTCCTTTTTTGGCCAAGTAGTATTCCATTTTAGAAATGCACCGTGGGTTTTTTATTTTTTATTCCTAATAATGGGTGCTTGAGCTGTTTCCAGATCTTAACTACTGCCTGTGTTTTTTTACGTTTAAATTGGCATAAATATGAATATTTTACTTCCCCTTCATTTTTACATGACATGTAGCATGCTATAAATGCTCTTCTACACATTGCTTTTTAAAATGCAACAGTGTATCCTATTTCTCCATTTTAATTCATAAATATCTGTGTTATTATATTTTTCCAAATTGCAAAATAATAAGTTTCATTAGTGTTCCATGGAGTTTTCTTTACTGGTCTTAGTATGAAATATTGGTGTTGAGTGTCTTAAATGCCACTCATTTGTATGCCTCCAATGGCTAACATGATAAATTTTATGTTTTGTATATTAAACTATAATTAAAAATTAAAGAGTAGGTTATAGGTAATCTCTATATAGTGGTCTTGCACATAAAAGAATTACAACAACAACAACAACATAATAATAATATATGATTGATACATAAATAAGGGAGAATGGAATAAAAATACATTTGATTAATCAAAAGGAAAAAGATAAGAGACAATAAATGTGAATTAGGTATATCAAAAATCAGTAATATGAAAAATATAAATTTAGATATATTATGATTATATTAGACTAGAGACCCAGCACATGAAATTTGGGCACTGGGGTTGGGAGATTCCTCAGCTCTGCCTGCATCTCTCATAGTTGGGACCCCTCCGGGATGTCCACCTGCTGGCTTAGGCCCAATCCTCCCAGGTACGCCCGATCTCTGCATGGATTGCTTTAGCAGGAAGTCATACATCCCTCTCGCAGTTGGGCTCTTGCAGTCTGGGACCCTTTGCTCCTTACTGCGCACCTGCAGTGGAGGTGGGAGAGGCTCCTGCCACTGCCTCTGCACTCGCCACCTGTGAGCCTGGCTTCTGGCTGAGTGGTGCTCTCTCTGTGGGAGCGCACTGAGCACCAGGGGGCAGCTCCAGCATTGAGCATCAGGCCCCTCGTGGTCAGTGCACATCAAAGTGACCAGTCATTCCACCGTTTGGTCAGTTTTCATATTAGGGTTTTATTTTATAGGATATCAATAGATAAAATTCTCCACAAATATAATAATTCTGCTTTCCATAAAAAGAGCAAATCCAACTTTACATTGTTAATGATGAACTCCTCACAGATATAAAGACATATCAAACCTTAAAGTGATAGAAATAATACTATGCAAACACTAACAATGAGAAAGAGGCATCTTTACCACCAATGCTATACTAGTGTCTGTAGATTTTCTTATAATATATCTGTACTAATATCAGAAGTAGACAAGGTGTTAAGGTAGGATCCATTGCTAGATGTGGCTGTTAAATTCATTTTAAGAATGCATTTATAAAGTCTTGCTTTGTAGCACATGCTCATTTTCATAGTGTAATTCTTATCATGGCTGATTGAGGTCTAACAATATTATGTTATTGAATGTGAGTTGGAAGAGATGTGCACAATCAGCTTGAAGCCAATTAGAGACAGCAAACAATAATCAATTCAAAAGTTCTATGCATATAAGCATAACCAATGAACATAGACACTGGGGGGTTGGGGTATGCCTGGGATGGAGGGGGGCAGTGGGGAGATATGTATACATGTAACACAATTTAAAAAAAAAATCAAGAACAACAAAAAAAATAAAAAAATTAAAAGAACTTTTTGCCTTTAAAAAAGAATGGATCATGATGATAAACCAGTGAGTCCTCAATAACATAGTCTAAAATTACAAATTCACAATTGTGTAAGATATTTTACCAAAAAATTTGTATAGGTCTTATAAGAGATTATGAACAAGGGAATAAAGAATTATTAACAACCCAAGTAGCAAATTTAACCAAGTTGAATATTAGCAGCACTTTTACTTAACAACAGAATGCATATTCTATTACAGTTATATGGAGATGTCAACCATTACAATAATTATAGAAGTTCTATCTCACTGTGCTCATGACTGCCACAGATGATTTAGTGAGTACCAGTTAAAGAACTTACCTCTATTGACACACATCTCTAAGGCCTGTTTTATATCTCTGTTCCTCAGGCTGTAGATGAAGGGGTTCAGCATGGGGGTAACTATCGTATACATGACAGAAGCAATTATGTCTTTGGAACCCCATGACGAGGAGAAAAAGTAAACACCTGCAGTTGTCCCATAGTATAAAAGTACCACAGAGAGATGGGAGCCACAGGTAGAAAAGGCTTTCGAGAGTCCGTTAGTGGAGGGCACCCTCAGGATGATGATTCCTACACGGACATAAGAGCCTAAAATTACACAAAAAGGCAGGAAGAAAATCATTGCTCCCTCGGTGAAGATGACCAGCTCATTGAGGGAAATGTCTGAGCAGCTCACCTTCAGGAGTGCAGCGAGATCACAGAAGAAGTGGGTGATGATATTATTGGCACCAAAGGACAGTCGGACCAATAGTAGGATATGTAGCAAATCATGGGCAGAGGAGAGAATCCAGGAGCCTGCAACCAGTAGCACACACAGCCCCTCCCTCATGATGGTAGTATAGTGCAGGGGATGACAGATGGCCACGTACCGGTCATATGCCATCACAGCCAGAAGTAAATTGTCAAGACCAACAAAAAGCATATAAAAATACAACTGAGAAAAGCATCCAGCATAGGAGATGGATTGATGTTGAGTCTGCATGTTCATAAGCATCTTAGGGACAGTGACAGAGGAGAGAGAAATGTCAGAGAAGGCCAACTGGCTGAGGAAGAAGTACATGGGCGTGTGCAGGCGAGAGTCTAGCCTGATAAGCAGGATGATGAGCAGGTTGCCCAGCACGGTGGTCAGGTACATGCCCAGGAACAGGGTGAAGAACACGCCCTGCTGCCCTGGTGGGATGGGGAGCCCCAGGAGGAGGAAGTGGGACACGCTGCTCTGGTTCTCAGGCCTCATGCTGCTCTTCTGTCTGCTGGGGATGAAGAAGGTGTGGGAATCTTAGGAACCTTGAAAGGAAGATCAGAATTATCATCTCATACCATCATTATCTGGGAAAACAATTATTTTTTAAAACTTTCATATTAATTTCTCACATCTCTGGATGTATGCATCTCTCCTCTATTCCAGTATGTCTTCAGGGAAACATTGGAAACCCAAGTAGTCAACCAGGTCTTATTACAAATAAGAAGAGGGTATTCACTGTGTCATTCACCCTGATTTATTGAACATGGAGTCAGTGTTGGGACCTCTACTAAGGAATGAGATGCAGCAGAACAAGGAAAGCAAAGTCCCCAATTCTATGAGTTTAGGTCTTGATGAGCATGTAGGGATAATTTCTCCACCAGCCCAGAACCAAATCATAATAATCACCCTGGCAGCACTAGAAGGTGAGCCCCTGCAAAACTGTCAGTTCTTTCTGCTTCAAAGTGATGGAAGACACCAGTGCTGAGTGGGCATTTGTGGAGCATTGTACATTGAACTTCATCTGCAAGCACAGTGCCAAGCTAGAAATGGCCATTGAAACCACTAGATGCCAGAAAATCTCCAAAACAGCCCACAAATGATCTTTCATAATAGTGTTGAGCATTTTGGTGTTATAAACACAGTGCTGAACACGAGGTTAAAGGCTTTTTTTAGTTTCCTCAGTAAATTTAACATCTGCTTTCCATTCCCACATTAAAAATATTCACAGCTACACGAAGAATTCTGTTAGGAAATAGAGATATAAGGGATATAAGTTTTACACCATTCTTGTAGGTTAAAAAGTACCAAATATTCTTTAATGGAGTTAGTAGTATTGTAATAACTTTGTGTGTTGTCTTGACTGAAACAAGACTTATTGTGGTGATCATTATATAATCTGTAAATCACCATGTTGTATACATCTAAATCTAATATATTTATGTCCTCTTTAAGAATAAATGTAAAGGAGAAAAATGATCAACTATTGACTATTTTATGCAGTTATTTTTTAGTCCAATATGTCTGCTTGATGAGAACCCATGCTCTTACCCAATCCCCATCAAACTTCCCTCTTCATTGCTAATTTAGGGTTGACAGTATTTCAAAATTTTCTTAGATCCGTATCTAGAGAGTTCCCTTCATTTATAATGATCTGTTTTCCGATTAACAAAACATTCTTACATTCCTTATCATTTGCTTACAAATACATGCTAGTTGAGGACCTGTGTTTTATGAGGCAAGTGTCATTCCTTTCTCTTTGTAGATTGAAAACAGAGGCCAATGAGTTAAGTGACTTTCTTCAGGGTCGCCACACCAGCGGGTGGCAGTTCTGCGCTCTGACTTCACACAGCATGACCTCTAATGTTTCTTTGCCTGGACATTAAGTGAAAGTATTAAAAACCTCTGAGGGACACAGTCACACCCAGGAGTGTGAGAAGCACAGCGGATCCATTTCAGACACAGGGGTTCTTTGGAGCTTGTTTAGCTCAGCCAGTGGTGCCCCAGGCTCTGAAAGAAATATCTGAGGTTATAGGGCACGTTGGAAGCCCCAGACACACATACAAATCACACACACACACACACACACACACACACACACACACACACACAAACACTGCCGATTTGAGAATTTCAGTGAACTGTGATCATGTTTCCATTCTAAAGGAAGGGTATCAATATGGGGTTCAGCTCATAAACACTCAAAGACATACATACAAGTCATAATTAACACAAAAAGTGAGACATACTCACCACTCAATGATGTACGACTCCCCCACTAACACTCTCAACGCACATCAACACATCTGGCTCATGACACACCCGGTAAACACTTAACCCGACATATACATAACTCATGCACTATACACATACATCACCGAAAACACACAAAAGCACAAACAATTAAAAAATATCACAAGAAGCACACACCAATAATACATATGCACACCCAGCGACACTCACTGCATTAAGCAGCCTCACCCTCCTATTTATGAGAGGTATGCTTCCCCTGTTCTGTCCCGTCCCCTTCCTGGGAGGGCAGTCAGCATGGGCAGTTCAGTGTATTCTGTCACAGGCGCCATCATTAAACTACCACCAACTCCATGCACATGGTCTCATACACATGGTAACATACAGAGAAAACCCAACATTGCTTTTTGCTCTCACACTCGAGTGTCACCCACAGAAACAACTAGCATGTGCACCAGCACACACTGCTGAGCAGAGGTCTGAGCCCTGTCTGAACTGACCTTGGTTCCTGGTGAGGTTGGCATCTTCCTGTCGAGCAGCAGAGACAAGAGTCTCACTCCCGATGCTCAGCTGTGATGCCAGTGTTTACTATGACAGACATGAATGAGGAGTCCCTCATCACATGCCAGGAGGCTGGTGTCTGGATCTACATGCACTACCAATAAAACAGAGCCCAGGTTAAGTCTGACTGATGAAAAGAGTCAGATACATAGTGCACACACACACAAAACTATCAAACAGCACATACACAAGTGTACATAGTATATTCAGAAAGACACACATTCTGACACATACAGTCATGGACACAGAGTCTCACACATGAACCTCCTAGCACACATGCAGATCCATCGCCAAATGTAGATTTCCAGCTCCTCTTACCTGGGCTCATTGGTGAAGTTCAGATACCTTCTGCTCCAGACTATTGTCCATAACCCGAGGTTTTCTTCAGGAGACCTAACATCCAGACACACAGAAGCAATATCTGGGGTCTTGGCACTTGTACAGACTTTCCTTTTCCTTAACCAGCTCCAGAGAAATGAGTCCAGTGATAACACTTAATTGCTAATGAGACACTGCAGCCAAGCTTGTGGCTAATTTCTGACTGCCCTTTGGGGTGCTAGGTGTCCAATAGCCACAGAGACTGGAGTCCTAGGGGACAGTGTCTCTGATTCCAGTCATGCCCTGGCCATCTTTCCTCTTGGGCATTGTTCCAGCTGGGAGAATGGATTTTTCCACTTTTTATTTTGAAAATATTTTAAAGACACAGAAGAGCTGTAAAAATGATATCAAGAATTCCTGGAGAGTTTTTAAGCGAAGTCCCCAATGCTAACATTTTACTATGTTTACCATATATTTGTATGTATGTATATTTCAGGCTTAGATTTTCAGCAGTTATGCCACAGAGCATATTATTAGAAGTTATATTAGATTAGTTTTTCCAGTGACTAGTGTTTTACCCTCACCGTTGGCTAAGGTGGTGTGTTCAGGTTCTCTACTGTAAAGTTACCATTTTTTAAAAGTTACTATTTTATTTTTTTCCATTTTTTTATTAAGGTATTACATGTGTACATATCTTCCCATTGCCTTTCCCACCCAAAAGTTACTATTTTAACCCGTTTATTAATAGGTTTCATTTGGATACATATTTTGAAACATTATAAACATGTATGTTTATTAAAATTGTATCAACTACATTTAATATTCATTGATTATTCTTACATAACAATATTATTGGAAATGTGGTGGTCAAATGGTGATTTTTATAATTCTATAATTTCTTCTATGTTTATTAATTGTATTATCCTATGAGAAGGGTCTTACTCTTATTTTCACTCATTAATTTATATCATTATGGACTTATGGATTCTTATTCTCTGAGTTATAATCCATTACAGGTGTTATTCATTTTGAAGCCCTAGGTATGGTCATTACTTACAAGGATTCTAAATGATCACAGAGAAGCCAACTGGGAAGTATGTATAGAGGAAACACACGAAGTAAAAACTAGAAATTAAGGAACTAAAGGAAAGTTTACCCATAGGAGGTGGGTCAAGATACGGATAGAAGAATAGGTGTTGCTCTATAACCTGTAAATTTTAATCTATTCATGTATTTTAAAATCCATGAGTTCCCCTCAATAGCTCCTATTCTAGTTGGCCATCATGGAGTTCTTTGCATTCTCTCCTTTTCCATGTACACTGCTCCTTTCCCAGGGACTGAGGAGTCATTACCTTTCCCTCAATGTTTATTTACCTCTTGTATCTCACCTCTTGTGAGCTCAGACCACACTATTAATGACACACTAAGTACACCTTAAAAATTTGTTTCTGCTTTTAATATATCTATATTGTTAAAAGTATTACAGATGTCCCATTGTTTCTTATCCCATTAACCCCCTCTACACCATACCTGTCCCTCCCATGCCTGAGCACATTATTTTGTTTCCATGGGCTTTGCATATATACATAGAAGTTCACCTGTTAGTTTCTCTCCCCTACTCCCATCTATTCTCTAAAATTTGTCATTCTGTTCCATGCTTCTATGGCTCTGGATCTATTTTATTCATACATTTATTTTATACATTATTTTCCACATATGAGTGAGATAATGTGATAAGTATCTTTCTCTGACTGGCTTATTTCTTTTAGCATAATACTCTCCAGGTCCACCCATGCTTTTGCAAATGGTAAGATTTCCTTCTTTTTTACAGCCACATGGCATTCCATTGTATAAATGCACTACAGCTTTTTTATCCACTCATCTATGATGGATGGGCACTTGGGTTCTTTCCAGATGTTAGCTATTGCAAATTGCAATGCTGTCAACACCAGGGCGCATGCATTCTTTCTGATTTGTGCTTCATGTTTCTTATGATATATTCCTAGAAGTGGGATCACTGGGTCAAATGGGAGTTCCATATTTAAAATTTTGAAGAAACCTAATAATGTTTTCTATAATGGCTGCAGCATTCTTCATTCACACTGGCAGTGTACTCTGATTCTCTTTTCTCCATATCCTCATGAGCACTTTTCATTTGTTGATTTGTTAATGATAGCTATTATGAAAAGTGTGGGGTGATACCTCATTGTTGTTTTAATTCACATCTCTTTGATGATCACGACTTTGAGCAATGTTTTGATATGTCTCTGGGTCACGTTGGAGATGTATCTTTGCCCATTTTTATTGAATTGTTTGTCTTCCTGTTAAGTTTTATGAGTTCCTTATAGATTTTAGAAATAAATCCCTTTTCAGAGGTATCATTGGCAAATAAGTTCTTCCATGCAGTGGGCTCCCTTTGGTTGATGGTTTCATTTTCTGTGCAGAAGCTGTTTATTTTCATGTAGTCCCATTTGTTTATTGGCTCCTTAAGTGTCCTTCGTCCTAGGATATGTATCAGTAAACATATTGCTATGAGAGATGTCTGTGATTTTGCTGCCTATGGTTTCTTCTAAGATTTTTTTTATGTCCTCATGACTTATCCATTTTGAGTTTATTCTTTTCTAAGGTGTAAGTTGGTGGTCTAGTTTCATTTATTTGCATGTACCTGTCCATTTTTCTCAACATCATTAGTTGAGGAGACTGTCTTGACTCCATTGTATGCTTTTGCCTCCTTTGTCAAATATTAATTGAGGCTAATGGGTTGGGTCAATTCAACTCCTGGGTTCTCTGTTCCATTCCATTGATCTATATGCCTGTTCTTGAGAATATATAGACATAATTCTGAGGTCAAGAATTACTTAGGAATTTATTTTATTTCCCCCTTTAATTATGGTGCTAATTTGAAATATGGTTATATTTATTTCTTTTGTTTTATTTTGTTTTGTTCACCACCTCTCCTATTTATTTTTAGTGAGAAAAGACAATATGGTCAAACAATACAAATAATTTTATTTATCTCCCATCTTTTCTCCCCACCTTTTATAGGTAAACAATCTTATTAGTTTCTGATTAATTCTCCTTGCTTTTCTTTTTGCTCAAATGGGAAGACACATGCATATTTTATTTCTCCTTCATTTGTACATAGAAAGTAGAATGTTATAAGTGTTCTTTTGCACATTGCTTTCCCCTCTCCTATCAATATATTCTCATATTTCTTCATATTGATGCATAGATATTTTTGTTATTATTTTTCCATAGTTGCAAAATGCTCAATTGTATTGATGTTCTATAGAGTTTTCTTTAGGAGTCCTAGAATGAGATATTGGTGATGGATGCCCTAAATGCCCTAAATGCCTCAGAATTGTATACCTCAAATAGCTGAAATGGTAAATTTTGTGTTTTATATACTCAAGTGTAATTAAAAATAAAAAATTATAAAAAGGTAACAAGTAATTTTTGCATAAAAACAGACTAGAATTATAAGATAATAATTTAGGATTAATAAGCTAATAGAAGAGTAATGGAATAACAATATATATATTTAATCGAAAGGGAGGAAGACAAGAGAGAATAAATATTATACAGATATATCAAATAAAGTCATAGTAATGTGGAAAATATAAGTTTAAATATATTATGGCTACATTAGGTATCTACATATATAAAAGTCCAGCTACCAGAATGCAGTAACCACTGGAATGCCATTATGACCAGAATGACTGGAAGCTATGATGCCCACTGCGGCTAGTGAACCGGTGGATTGGTAGAATAGGGCTGGCTGTAAAACCTGCGGTCCCTCCCCCACCCAGCCCTGCCCTCGATTGGCCTCTCCCAACCTGATCCAGGGCAGGGCGGCTGGCCATCCCGCCCCAGCGTGGCCTTTCCCCCAATGGGCCCACTCCATCCCAATCAGTCTGAAGCCCCTCCCTCAAGCACCTCCCTCTCCCCCATTATCCCCTCTAAAAAGTTGGGAGTCAAGTTGGCTGGCCAATCACTGCAGCCCTTCCCCCAGGACGCTGGCCCCTGATTGGCCCACCACCTCATTTAGGGGCAGGGCTAGCCAGACTATGACCCACAGTCCCTCCCCATGTCTGGACCCACTCCAGTTGGCCTCCAACCCCAATTGGGCGTGGGACCCACTGGCCAACTTCCCGCCATTTCCTCCTTCCAAAAGGCCTGGCTCTGATCTGCCCCAATTGGGTCCGGGCCAGCAGGATCCCACCTATGCACAAATTCATGCACTGGGCCTCTCATATATATAAAATTCTCCACAAATATAATAATTGTTCCTCTACCTAAGATGAGAAAAATCTAACCTTACACAGTTAACAACACCTCTCAGATATAAAATTATAGAAAAGTGTAATGTAATGGAAAAGAATGCCATGTAAACATTAACCACAAGAAAGCTACATCTTTAATATCTATACTATACTAGTGTTGCTATCAGTATCTTTACATCTATCTACAGTTATATCTATATCTAAGGTATAAGTTATCTATACTAATATCAGTAGATTATCTATAATATCAGATGTCAAGGCAGGACCCATTGCTAAAACTATCTCCTAAATATAAGCCCAGTGGTGTGCAGCTACATGCCCTTTTTAAAAGGATTTCTCTCTCTTTTTGGAAAGCCTTGCTTTGTAGCACATGCCATTTTTTTGTAGCGTAATCCTTATCTTGGCTGTTTGCAATCTATCAACATGATATCATTGAATATCAGTTTGTAAGAGATGTGCACCATCAGTGTGAATCAATGAAAGCCAGCATAAAGAATCAGGTCAAGTCAAGTTACATAACATGCTAGGACACAAAAGAAGTCTCAATAAATTTAAAGAGATTGAAATCAGATAAGATGTCTTTTCTGACCATAATGGCATAAAGCTGGAAATCAATAGTAAGAAAAAAAGTAAATGACACATGAAGTTATGGGAACACAACCAGGATATCTATTTTCACCACTCTTATTTAACACTAGAGGTCTGGTGCACAAAATTCGTGTACTGGCAGGGTGCGTGTGTCCCTCAACCTGACCTATGCCCTCTTGCAGTCCAGGAGCCCTTGGGGGATGTCTGCATGCTGGCTTAGGACATCCTTCTCGCAGTCCAGGGGATGTCTCCCCTGTCTCCCGTGTATTGGATCTAACTTGGCAGTCAGACATCCCTCTTGCAATCAGGGATCTCTTGCTCCTTACCGCCCACTGCTCGCTCCTCCTTACTGCTTGGCTCTCTGCTCCTTAGCACTGCCGTGGAGGCCCAGCTTCTGTCTGAGCAGTGCTCCCCCTGTGGGAATATAATGACCACAGGGGGCAGCTCCTGCATTGAGCATCTGCTCCATGGTGGTCCGTGTCATAGCAACCAGTCATTCTATTGTTCAGTCTATTTGCATATTAAGCTTTTATTATATAAAATAGTACTGAAGTCTTGACCACAGCAATCAGACAAGAAGAAATAAAAAGTGTTCAAACAGGAGAGGAAGAAGTAAAATTTTCATTATTTGCAAAAGACATGAGACTATATACAGAGATCTCTAATTATTCCACCAGGAAACTATCAGAGCTAATCAGTGGATTCAGGAAAGTAGCAGGATATAAGATAAATATCCAGAAATCAGTTGTATTTATATATACCAATAGTGAACTAGTAGATAGAGAAACTAAGAAATTTGTCCCATTTACAATTTCATCACAAATTTACCTAGGAAAAGCCTTACCATCATGGTTGAGAGATGACCTATGAACCAGGAGATCATGGCCTGATTCCTGGTCAGGGCCCACGCCCGGGTTGTGGGCTTGATGCCCAGTGGGGGACATGCAGGAGGCAGCTGATCAATGATACTCTCTCATCATTGATGTTTCTATTATTCTTTCTCTCTCCCTTCCTATCTGAAATCAGTGAAAATATATTTTAAGTATGACTTGATATCTGGGTTTTGCGATCCATCCAACTTTGTTCTTTTTTCTCAAGATAGCTGCAGCTATTTGGGGTATTTTTTAAAAATTCCATATAAATTTTTGGAATATTTGTCTGTGAAATATGTTGTTGGTATTTTAATGGAGATTGAATGAATACTATAGATTCCTTTGGGTATTATGGACATTTAAATGATGATTCTACCAACTCATGAATACAGAATATTCTTTCATTTGTTTATATCTTCCTCTATCTCTTTTTTTTTTCAATGCCCCCTAGTTTTCAGAGAACAGGACTTTTACCTTCTTGGTTAAGTTATTCCTAAGTATCTTATTTTTTTTTCTTTTGCTATTGTAAATGGGATCAACTGAGAGATGCAAATCAAAATGACAATACCATCTCACACCTGCTAGAATGGCTATCATCAACAAATCAACAAACAACAAATATTGGCAAGAATGTAGAGAAAAGAGAAACCTAGTAAACTGATGGGAATGAAAACTAGTGCAGCCTTGGTGGAAAACAGTATGAGATTTCCTCAAAAAATTAAAAATGGAACTCCCATTTGACTCAGTGATCCCACATCTAGGAATATATCCTAAGAAATCAGAAACACCAATCAGAAAGAATTTATGCAACCCTGTGTTCATAAGGGTAATTTTATAATAGTTAAGATTTGGAAACAGCTTAAGTGCCCATCAGCATTGAGTGGATTAAAAAACTGTGGTACTACCCTAGCCTGTGGTACTATGGATAGAGCATTGGCTTGCAGACTTAGGGTCCCAGATTTGATTCTGACCAAGAGCACCTGCCCGGGTAGCGGGCTTGATTCCTAGTGGGGGGCATGCAGGAGACAGCTGATCGATGATTCTCTCTCATCATTGATGTTTCTATCTCTCTCTACCTCTGCCTTCCTCTCTGAAATCAATAAAGAAATATATTTAAAAAACAAACAAAAAATTTGTGGTACATTTACACAATGGAATACTATGCTGCTGTAAAACAGAAGGAAGTCTTACCATTCTCAACAGCACGGATGGACCTGGAGAGCATTATGCTGAGCGAAATAAGCTAGTGGGAGAAAGATAAGTATCACATGACTCACTCATATGTGGAGTCTAATGAACAATGTAAACTAATAAACAAAAATAGACCCAGAGATGCAGAAACATTGAAGAGACTATTAAACCTCTGAGGATTAGAGGGGAAGAGATCAACCAATAAACTCATATTTATATATGCATAACCTATGGACACAGACTATAGGGTGCTGAATGTCAGGGGTAAGGAGACAGCGGCAGGATGGGAGAAATCAATAGGGGGAAATGGGGGCATTTGTGATACTTTCAACAATAAAGATTATGTACACTGACTGACTAGATTATTATGCGTTCAGAGATCATAATCATCTGGCCATTCATTGTATATAGTAGAGTATATACTAGTGTATACTCAGTGTATATATTAGAGGTTCAGTGCGTGCATGGGTGGGATCTGGCCACCCTGGCCAGGGGGAGGGGACATGGGAGGTTGGCTAGCCTGCCTGCTGGTCGAATACCTGGTAGAGGGGACAATTTGCATATTAGCCTTTTATTACATAGATTATACACTGAGTGGCCAGATTATTAAGCATTCAGAGATCATAATAATCTGGCCACTCAGTGTGTGTGTGTGTGTGTGTGTGTGTGTGTGTGTGTGTATTATGTATATATTACTTTTAATATATATGTTATTTTCTAAAAATTACATAGGAATAAATTTAAACAATGATGTAAAAGATCTGTATTAGGAAAATATGAGATACTGAAGAAAGAAATTGGATATACAAATATATAGAAGCATTTACTATGTTTATGAATAGGTGGAATTACCATCATTAAAATGTCCAGAGTATCTAAAACAATCTATAGATTCAATGCAATTATTATCAAGGTATGAATAGCTTATTTCACAGAACTGGAACAATATTTCAAAAATTTATATGAAACCACAAAGACCCTGAATAGCCATAGCAAACTTGAGAAAGAAGAACACAGTTTGAAGAATCACACAACCTAATATCAAACTATACTATATAGTCATCTACACTAATAAAAGAGAAACATGTGAATTGACCATACCTCTGCTACACCCACCAGCCAATGAGGAGTGAGCATGCAAATGAACCAAACAAATATGGAGAGTTAATTTGCATACACAAACACAGAGTGGCCAGGGGTGGGGCAGGACACTTGCGGTATCACTATGGCGACGATGCAAGTGTTCCACATCACCCAGCTGTTCAGGGCCTCTGGGCAGTGGGAGAAAGCAGAAAGGCAGCTCCAGGCCAGAATGAAAAGGCAACTCTGGCCAGAGCAAAGGTGGCACTGGCAGCCAGGGTAAGGAAGGCCCATTCTTGCATGAATCTTCATGCATCAGGCCTCTAGTAGTAACATAAACATCATGGCCCTGGCATAAATACAGACATATAAATCTGTGTTACAGAATACAGAGTCCAGAAATAAAACTTCTTTATGTTCAATTAATATTCAACAAAGGAAGTAAGAACATACAATGGGGTAAAGACCATTTATTCAATAAGTGGTGTTGGAAAAATTGGACAGATTTGAGAAGTAGATGAGGTGTTAAGGTAAGACCCATTACCAGAAACATTTTCCTAATTAGAAACAAAATGCTATTCTCTTAAATGCATTTTTGAAAAGTATATTTTTAACAGCCTTGCTTTATAGCACATACCAATTTTCATATGTAATTACTCATCATGGCTGATTGCAGTCTGCCAACATGATGTCATTATTTGTGTAGTTGGAAGGGATGTGCACAATTAGCTTGAAGCCAACTAAACCCGGCATAAAGGAATTAGTTAAAAAGTAATTAAATAAATAAAGTTCACCAGAGGCAGAATGTGATGCTAAATAAGTGAGTCTTTATAACATAAAATAAAAATACATAAGCAAAAAATGACATTGCAAAAGAGACAAATTCACAAATTATAATTGTGCAACATGTTCTTCATAAGATTTTTTCCCCTTTTTTTTATTGTTTAAAGTATTACAAATAGTAGTACATATGTCTCCTTTTCCCTCCTGATTGACCTCCCCCTGGCCTTCCCTACCCACCAGTACACGCCCTTTTCCTGCCCCCCTCCCAGTGTCTTGTATCCATTGGTTATGCTTATATACATGCATACAAGTCCTTCGGTTGATCTTTTACAGCACGCCCCCAACCTCCCCTACCTTCCTGCTGTATTATGACAGTCTGTTCAATACTTCTTTGCCTCTGTATCTGTTTTTCCCCCCTGATTCTTTTCGTTAAACACATATTGCCTCTGCAGACTGGAAAGAAACCTATAAGAGCAAAAAATGTTTGAGTCCCAGTTTCAATGTCAAATGGTTTCTTTTGTGTACACGTCAGCAATGGTATCTGGATGGTGGACAAATAGTGGCAATGCAGGTCCGACCCTCTCTGGTTTGGTCCTAGGCAACCTGTTGCGACGCACAGCTGCTGACTGCTCGCATGGCAAGGCGACGTCAGCTTCTTCCATCTCTGGACTGTTTCTCCTCTTGTTTTCATAGTTGGAGCAGACTGTTCTACATAAGATTTTGCATATGTCTTATAAGAAGTAATGAAAAACATCAATTAGGAATAAAGAATTATTAACAATCCAAGTATCAAATATGATTTAGGTGACATAGTAACAAATTTATACAAGACAACAGAAAAAATGTTCTATGAAAGTTATATGGAAATGTGAAACATAATTTTAGGAGATCTATCTCACTGTGTTTCTGACAGCACCAAGAGAATTTAGTGATTTCCAGTTAAGGAACTTAACCCTATTGACACACATCTCTAAGGCCTGTTTTATATCTCTGTTCCTCAGGCTGTGGATGAAGGGGTTCAGCATGGGGGTAACTACCGTATACATGACTGAAGCAATTATGTCTTTGAAACCCCATGATGAGGAGAAAAAGTAAACATCTGCAGCTGTCCCGTAGTATAAAGACACCACAGAGAGATGGGAGCCACAGGTAGAAAAGGCTTTAGAGAGTCTCTGAGTGGAGGGCCCCCACAGGAGGATGGTTCCTATATGGATACAGGAGCCCAAAATTACACCAAAAGGCAGGAAGAAAATAATTCCTGCCTCAGTGAATTGGACCAGCTCATTGAGGGAGATGTCTGAGCTGCTCAGCTTCAGAAGTGCATGGAGGTCACAGAAGAGGGTGATGTTATTATCGGCACCAAAGGACAGTCGGACTAATAGAGTGTGCAGCAAATCATGGGCAGAGGAGAGAATCCAGCAGCCTGCCACCAGCAGCACACACAGCCCCTCCCTCATGATGGTGGCGTAGTGCAGAGGCTGACAGATGGCTATGTACTTGTCATATGCAATCACAGCCAGAAGAAAATTGTCAAGACCAACAAAAAATATGAAGAAATACATTTGAGAAATGCATCCCACATAGGAGATGGATTGTTGCTGAGTCTGCATGTTCATGAGCATCTTAGGGACAATGACAGAGGAGAGAGACATGTCAGAGAAGGCCAAGTGGCTGAGGAAGAAGTACATGGGCATGTGCAGGCGAGAGTCCCGCTTGATGAGCAGGATGATGAGCAGGTTGCCCAGCACCGTGGTCAGGTACATGCCCAGGAACAGGGTGAAGAACACGCCCTGCTGCCCTGATGGGATGGGGAGCCCCAGGAGGAGGAAGTGGGGCACGCTGCTCTGGTTCTCAGGCCTCATGCTGCTCTTCTGTCTGCGAGGGATGAAAAAGTGCGGGAATCTCAGGAACCTAGAAAGGAAGATCAGAACCATCACATCTCATACCGTCATTTTCAGGGAAAACCATTTTTAAAAACTTTCATATTAATTTCTCACACCTGTGGATGTATGTGTCTTTCCTCTATTGCAGTCAGGTTCCAGGAAAACATTGGAATCTCAAGTAGTCAACAAGACCTCATTACAAAGAAGCAAGAGTGTATTCACTGTGTCATTCACCATGATTTATTGAACATGGAGTTGGTGTCAGGACCTCTAGTAAGGACAGAGATGTAGCAGTGAACAAGAGAAGCAAAGTCCCCACTTCTATGAGTTTATATCTTAATGAGTATGGAGGAATAATTTCTCCACCAGCCCAGAGCCAAACCATAATAATCACCCTGGCGGCACTAGAAGGTGAGCCCCTGAAAAACTGTCAGTTCTTTCTGCTTTAAAGTGATGGGAGACATCAATGCTGAGTGGGCATTTGTGGAGCATTGTGCCATTGAACTTCAGCTGGAAACACAAGGACAAGCTAGAAATGGGTGTCCATTGAAACCACTAGATGCCAGAAAATCTCCAAAACATTTCACAGACTATTTTTCATAATAATGTTGAACATTTTGGTGCCATAAACACTGTGCTGAACATGAGGTTAAAAGCTTTATCTAGTTTCCTGAGTGAATCCAACATCAGCTTTCCATTCCCAGATTAAAAATGTTCACAGCTGCATAAAGAATGCTGTTAGGAAATAGAAATATAAGGGATATAAATTTTATACCATTTTTGTAGATTAAAAGTAACAGATATTCTTTTTCTAAATTTATTGATTAGGGCATTACATATGAACAAATATTCTTTAATGAAGTTAGTAGTATTGTAATAACTTTGTATGGTAATTTGACTGTTACAATACTTATTGTGGTGATTTGGTATATAATTGGTAGATCACCATGCTGTACACATTTAAATCTAGAAAAATGATCAAATATTGACTACTTTGTGCAGTTTAGTCTAATATATCCGCATGATGAGAACCCGTGCTCTTACCCACTCCCCATGAAACTTCCCTCTTCATTGGGAACACCCGTTGCTAATTTAGGGTTGACAGTACTTCAAAAGTTTCTCAAATCTCTACCTAGACAATTCCCTTCATTTACAATGGTGTGTTTTCCAATTAACAAAACACGCTTATACAGCTGGCTCATGGCATACCTGGTAAACACTTAATCCCCACATATACATAATTCATGCACAATACAGATGACAAAAAACACACAAAAGCACAAACAATTCAAGAATATCACAGGAAGTACACACCAACAATACATATGCCCACCCAGCTACACTCACTGCATTAAGCAGCCACACCCTCTTATTAATGATCAGTATGATTCCACCCTTTTGTCTCATCACCTTCCTGGGGAGGGCAGTCAGCCTGGGGCATATAAGTGTATTCTGTCACAGGCACCGTCATTCAACTACCACCAACATCCCATACACTGTTTACATACATATGATAATATATAGAGAAAACCCAAACAACATACCTTTTTGTTCTCACACATATGTGTCACCCATAGACACAATTAGCATGTGCACCAGCACATGCTGCTGAGCAGGGGTCTGAGCCCTGTCTGAACTGAGCTTGGTTCCTGGCAAGGTTGGGCATCTTCCTGTCAAGTAGCAGAGACAACAGTCTCACTCCCCATGCTCAGCTGTGATGCCAGTGTTTACTATGACAGACATGAATGAGGAATCCCTAATCACATGCCAGGAGGCTGGTGTCTGGATCTACATGCACTACCAATAAAACAGAGCCCAGGTTAAGTCTGACTCATGAAAAGAGTCAGATACGTAGTACACACACACACACACAAAACTATCAAACAGCATGTACACAAGCATACGTAGTATATTCAAACAGACACACAGACTGACACACACAGTCATGGACACAGTCTCACACATGAACCCACTAGCACACAGGCAGATCCATTGGTAAGTTCAGACACTTTCTGTTCCAGACTGTTGCCCATCTCCTCACGTTTCTTTCAGGAGACCTAACATCCAGACACACAGAAGCAATATCTGAGGCCTTGACATTTTTACAGACTTTCCTTTTCCTTAACCAGCTCCAGAGAAATGAGTCCAGTGATAACACTTAACTACTAAGGACAGACTGCAAACAAGTTCCCCAAGCTTGTGGCTGATTTCTGACTGCTTTCTGGGGAGCTGTGTGTCCAACAGCTAGAGGGACTGGAGTCCTAGGGACAATGTCTCTGATTCCAGTCATGCCCTAGCCACCTTTTGTCTTGGGCATTGTTCCAGCTGGGAGAATGGATTTTTCCACTTTTTATTTTATAATTATTTTAAAGGCATAGAGGAGTTGTAAAAACGATACCAAGAATTTTTGGACAGGCTTCAAGCAGATTCCCCAATGGTTAACATTTTACTATGTTTACCATATATCTATATGTGTGTATATTTCAGGCTTAGATTTTCAGCAGATATACCACAGAGTGATTATTAGAAGGTATATGATATTAATTTTTCCAGTGACTAGTATTTTATGCTTATCAGTTGCTAAGGTGTTGTGTGCGAGGTTCTCTGCTGTAAAGTTACAATTTTTAAAAGTTACTATTTTAACTTGTTTATTAATAGGTTTCATTTGGATATATATTTTGAAACAATATAAACATATATGTTTATTAAAATTGCACCAACTATATTTTACATTCATTGATGATTGTTATATGGCACAAATATTGGAAGTGTAGTGGCCAAATGGTGATTTTTCTAATTCTATAATTTCTCCTTTGTTTATTAATTGTATTCTCCTATGAGAAGGATCTTAGTCTTATTTTCACTCATATTCATTTATTTATATCAGTATGGACCTATGGATTCTTATTCTCTGAGTTATAATCCATTACAGGTGTTATTCATTTTGAAGCCCTAGGTATGGTCATTACTTACAAGGATTCTAAATGATCACAGAGAAGCCAACTGGGAAGTATGCATAGAGGAAACACACGAAGTAAAAACTAGAAATTAAGGAACTAAAGGAAAGTTTACCCCTAGGAGGTAGTTCAAGATAGGGATAGAAGTATGGGGGATGGAAAAGGTATAGGTGTTGCTCTATAACCTGTAAATTTCAATATATTTATATATTTTAAAATTTATGTGTTCCACTCAATACCTCCTATTCCAGTTGGCCATCATGGAGTTCTTCACAGTCTCTTCTTTTCCATGTACACTGCTCCTTTCCCAGGGCCTGAGGAGTCACTCCCCTTTCTTCAGTGTTTACTTACTTCTTGAGTCCTTGGATACATGTGAGTTGTTTCAGAATCTGGAGCTCAGACCACACTGTTAATCACACACTAAGTACATCTTAAAAATTTGTTTGTTTTGTTTTTGTTTTTAATTATCTGTATTTTTCAAAGTATTATAGATATCCCATTGTTTCTTATCCCCATTGACCCCCTCTACACCATACCAGCCCATCCCATGCCTGAGCATACTATTATGTTTCCATGGGCATTGCATATATATATAGAAGTTCACCTGTTAGTTTCTCTCCCCCACCCCCACCCATCTTCTAAAACTTGTCATTCTGTTCCATGCTTCTATGGCTCTAGATCTATTTTTTTCATAAGTTTATTTTATTCATTACTTTACACATATGTGTGAGATCATATGATACTTATCTTTCTCTGACTGGCTTATTTCTTTTAGCACAATACTTTCCAGGTCTACCCATACTGTTGCAAATGGTAAGATTTTCTTTTTCTTTTTTAAAGCTAAATGATATTCCATTATGTAAATGCACCACAGCTTTTTTATCCACTGATCTGTGGATAGGCACTTGGGCTGTTTCTAGATGTTAGCAATTGCAAATTGTAATGCTGCCAATATACATTCTTTCTGATTTGTTTCATGTTTCTCACAATATATTCCTAGAAGTGGGATCACCGGGTCAAATCGGAGTTACATAATTAATTTTTTGAAGAAACCTAATAATGTTTTCCTAATGGCTGCACCATTCTGCATTCGCACTGGCAGTCTCCTATGGTTCCCTTTTCTCCATATCTTTGCTAGCACTTGCCATTTGTTGATTTGTTAATGGTAGCTATTCTGACAAGTGTGAAGTGATACCTCATTGTTCTTTTTTAAAAAAAATATATTTTATTGATTTTTTTACAGAGAGGAAGGGAGAGAGATAGAAATTCAGAAACATTGATGAGAGAGAGACATAGATCAGCCGCCTCCTGCACGCCCCACAGTGGAGATGTGCCTGCAAGCAAGGTACATGCCCCCAACAGGAATCGAACCTGGGACCTTTCAGTCCGCAAGCCAACGCTCTATCCACTGAGCCAAACCAGTCTTGGCTACCTCATTGTTCTTTTAATTCAGATATCTCTGATGAACCTGACTTTGAGCAATTTTTTCATGTTTCTAGGTCACTTTGGAGAAGTATCTATTGATGTCTTTTTCTCATTTTTATTGGATTGCTTGTCTTCTTTTTTTTTTTTTTTAAGTTTTATGGGTTCCTTATATATTTTAGAAATAAATCCCTTTTCAGAGGTATCATTGGCAAATAAGTTCTTCCATGCAGTGGGCTCCCTTTGGTTGATGGTTTCATTTTCTGTGCAGAAGCTGTTTATTTTCATGTAGTCCCATTTGTTTATTGGCTCCTTAGTGTCCTTTGTCCTAGGATATGTATCAGTAAACATATTGCTATGAGAGATGTCTGAGATTTTGCTGCCTATGGTTTCTTCTAAGATTTTTTATGTCCTCAGGACTTATATTTAATTCTTTTACCCATTTTGAGTTTATTCTTGTCTATGGTATAAGTTGGTGGCATAATTTCATTTTTTTTGCTTGTATCTGTCCAGTTTCCTCAACATCATTAGTTGAGGAGACTGTCTTCACTCCATTTTTTTGCTCTTGCCTCCTTTGTCAAATATTAATTGAGAATAATAGCTTTGGTCAATTCAACTCCTGGGTTCTCTGTTCTGTTCCTTTGATCTATATGCCTGTTCTTGAGAATATATAAACATAATTCTGAGGTCAAGAATTATTTAGGTTATTTATTTTATTTCCCTCTTTAATCTAGTTATAGTGTTAATTTGAAATATGGTTACATCCATTTGTTTTGTTTTGTTCACCACCTCTTCTTTTTATTTGTAGTGACAAAACACAACATGGTCAAACAATATAAAAATTCTACTATCTCCCATCTTTTCTGCTCACCTCTTGTCGGTAAACAATCTTATTAGTTTCTGGTTAATTCTCCTTGTGTTTCTTTTTGCTCAAATGGGAAGATACATGTATATTTTATTTCCCCTTCATTTTTACATAGAAAGTAGCATGCTGTACATGTACTTTTTCACATTGCTGTTCTCTCATTTACCAATATATCCTCATATTTCTTTTTTTTCATCCATAGATATATTTGTTCTTATTTTTCCATAAATACTAAATCGCATTGATGTTCTACAGAGTTTTGTTTAGTAGTCCCAGAATGAGATATTGGTAATGAATGCCTTAATTGCCTTGGAATTCTGTACTTCAAATGACTAAAATGATAATTTTATGTTTTGTATTGTAAAGTATAATTAAAAAATTAAAAATTAAGGAAAGGGTAAGAAGTGATTTTTGCATAAAAAACAGACAAGAATTATAAGATAACTAGAGGCCCCGTGCACCCTCAACCCAGCCTGCACCCTCTCCAATCTGGGACCTCTCGAGAAGATCCCTATCCTAACAGGATTGGGCCTAAACGGGCAGTCTGACATCCCTCTTACACTCCAGGACTGTTGTCTTCCAATTACTCACATGCCTGCCTTCCTGATTGCTCCTAAATGCATCAAACCCTAACCATTCACTCTCCTGCCAGCCTGATTGATGCCTAACTGCTCCCCTGGCAGCCTGATCACCCCTAACTGCCCTCCCCTGAAGGCCTGGTCACCCGTAACTGCCCTCCCCTGCAGGATTGGTCAACCCAACTAGCCTCCCCTGCAGGCCTGGTCCCCCCAAACTGCTCTCTTCTGCAGGCCTGGGTCCCCCTCAACTGCCTTTCCTTGCAGGCCCAGTTGGCCCCAATTCCCCTCCTCTGCTGGCCTGGTCACTCCTAACTGCCCTCCCCTGCAGGCTTGATTGCCACCAACTGCCTTCCCTAGCAGGCCTGGTCCCTTCCAACTGCCCTTCCCTGTTAGCCATCTTGTGGTAGCCATCTTGTGTTCACATGGGGCAGCCATCTTTGACTACATGGGGGCAGCCATCTTGTGTGTTGGAGTGGTGGTCAATTAGCATATTACTTTTTTATTAGATAGGATAGAAGCCTGGTCCATGGGTGGGCACCGTCTGGTTTGCCCTGAAGTCTGTCCCGGATCAGGGTGGAGGTTCCCTTGGGATGTAGGGCAGCCTGGACAAGGGGCCTGTGGTGGTTTGCAGGCCAGTCATGCCCCTAAGTCACCCAAGCAGAGGCCCTGGTATTTTGGATTTATTTATCTTATATAATTGAAACTTTGTAGCTTTGAGTGGAGTTCAGGGCCAGCCAGCGTGGGCAGGAAGCTTGGTTTCCTCTATCGCCGGGGCAAACCAAGCCTCCCACTTGCTCCAGCTCCCTAGCCATTGCCATCTTGGTTGAGTTAATTTGCATACTCACTCCTGATTGGCTGGTGGGCATGGCTTGTGGGTGTAGCAGAGGTACCATCAATTTGCATGTTTCTCTTTTATTAGATAAGATAATTTAGGCTTTATAAGCTAATAGAGGGGTAATGGAATAACAAAATATATATTTAATTAAAAGGATGGAAGACGAAAGAATAAATATGAAACAGATGTACTGAATAAAGTTATAGTAATGTGGAAAATGTAAGTTTAAATACATTATGGCATATATATACATATACATATATACATATATACATATATACATATATACATATATACATATATATATATATATATATATATATATATATATATGTATGTATGTGAAGC